>JAFHAW010000193.1:0-157821 GCA_019022515.1 Quercus aquifolioides
AGAAACAGTGCCGAGGACGATTCATTCCTCGGACGTCCGAGGTCATAAAGTGGATAAGCAGCACACCATCAAAGGGAGTCTTCCTAAACATCCAAAGAGCAAATGGCAAGTACCAAGCGCTGGCAATGGAAGCATGGTGGAGGAGCAAGTGTCAGATGAACTGTCACCTCCACATTAAATGCCCTCAACTAATGCCCTGGCCGCATTAATGAGGATAAGACTCTTGAACAGTGCTGCCTTGGGTGCTGCAACCCACAAGAGGAATGGGAATGCGACTGATGGGACAGGCTCTCAAGTGGTGGCCTGGCTAATCAACAAATGTAGGGCTAGGATCAACTGAGAGAGATGTATATAATGTAAGAAGTCCCTCTTGAAAGGGGGACGGACGGAAAAACCAAAGTGAGAAAATACTGTAGCAACTTGTATTCTCTGAAACCTTGTAATCAGTCTCCAAAGAAATAAGAACAACTTCAAGCTCTGTAAGGCACGTCCGAGGACATTATTGTGCACCCCAATTCACGCTTAAGTCATTATACCCACGTACAACCATGCATGGCCGCTGCATTCCTCACTAGCGCCTAGTTCTTGAACCCATTCTCTATAAATTCATTGCAGGGTTAGCTGGGCTTGGGTCCACTCTCTCAATAACAGAAGTGCCCAAAACCGGTCCCTACAATTGGCGCCGTCTGTGGGAAGAACTCGTGCGTTAGTAAGGACAACAGCCAAACATGGTAGGATCAGGCCCTCACTAGGGAAATCCCCATCGACCTGAACCGGCTAAATCCCAGCACCAGGGTAACTATGGCGACCCCGGACGCGGTCAAAACGAGGAGAACGGACGATTTCGGGAGAGAAGCGTGCATACCTCAACGACTAGCGGAAGCCACGTACCCCAGAGGCGTGACGATGGCCACGCCCCGCGGTCAGAAGAGGCCCATAGCCACGCGTCCCAGAGACAGGATGATAAGGTGGCCATGCAGCGCGAGATAGATAATTTGAAGAGAAAGCTGCGCCATGCACGGCGGAGACGGTCCGAACCCAGCCCTGACTTGCCTTCCGACGACGAAAGTGATGACGAATACAGGCAAAGGTCAAGGACACCCCCAAGCGAGACTCTCTCTCACGAGGAGGAGCGCTACCAGAGGCGTAGGCATGACAGCCCAACTCCTAGGGGCTTAGGGAGTGACACCATGAGCAGGGCACTGGATCGGCTCCCCAAGTCACCTTTCACGTGTCGTATAGAGGAGGCAGTGCTCCCTCGGCGGTTCCAGCAGCCAACCTTCACTGTTTACAACGGCAAGACGGACCCCGTAGAGCATGTGAGCCAGTTCAACCAGAGGATGGCTGTCCACTCTAAGAACGAAGCGCTAATGTGCAAAGTCTTCCCATCCAGCTTAGAGCCTGTGGCAATGAGGTGGTTCAACGGCCTGAGGACGAATTCCATAGACTCGTACAGGCAGCTAACCCAGGCTTTTGGTTCCCGTTTTGTCACGAATAGCAAGCCTCCTCGGCCCATGAGCGCATTACTGTCCCTATCCATGCATGAGGAAGAGACTCTCAAGGCTTACTCGGACAAGTATTGGGAGGTTTACAATGACCTGGACGACAAGTACGACGCTGTCGCCTTCAATACGTTCCAGAATGGACTACCAATGGGGCACGACCTGAGGAAGTCCCTAACTGTTAAGCCCACCACCAGCGTGCGGCAGCTGATGGATCGGATCGATAAATACAAGCGGGTAGAGGAAGACCTACTGTAGGACAAGGGGAAAGAGAAGGTTATCCCTCAGGAAAGGAGGGATTTCAAGTCGGACAGGTATGGCAACGCCCGTCTGAGGAGGGATTTCGCGGGACAATCTGGAGCCACCAACGCCCAGACTGTAGGCGCCGTGTTTCGAGAACCCGTACATAGGGTGTTGGAAAAGATCAAGAACGAACCATACTTCAGGTGGCCGAACAAGATGGCTGGGGAACCTGATAGGCGCAATCAGAGTCGCTATTGCCAATACCACCAGGACCACGGACATACCACGGAGGACTGCAGGAACCTCTGGAACCACCTGGACCAGCTAGTCCGAGAGGGAAAACTGAAGCACCTTCTCCACCATTCCAGCAGCCAGCAAAACCAGACTTACCAGGAGCCACGGAGGGACACCGCCATGGGGCAGCCCGCTGGAACGATTAATGTAATCTTGGCGGCACTAGGAAGAACAGGCACGCGCCCTTCGCGGGTGCTGTCTGTAGCCCAATAGCCCACCGAGGAGTCCCGGACAGAGCCAAAGAGGGCCAGGAGGAGTTTTCCCCCAGTCTTGAGTTTCTCGGAGGAGGACAAGATTGGGACCACCCAGCCCCACGATGATGCTCTAGTTGTTACCCTCAGAATTGGGGGCTACGACGTGAAAAGAGTGATTGTGTCGTAGCTTTCCAACAACTCAAGGAGTATCTATCCCGGCCGCCTATCATGTCCAACCCCGAGGCTGACGAGGTCCTATACGCATACCTTGCTGTGGCGCCCCACGCAGTGAGCCTAGTACTGATATGGGAAGACAATGGCGTCCAAAAGCCAGTTTACTACGTCAGCAAGTCGCTGCATGAGGCGGAGGTCAAATACCTACCCTTGGAGAAAGCCATACTGGCTGTGGTCCATGCCACAAGAAAGCTCCCCCATTACTTCCAAGCACACACAGTGGTTGTCCTAACTCGACTGCCCTTAAAGTTTGTACTCCGGATCGCTGACTACACCGGAAGAATCGCGAAGTGGAACACAATTCTGGGGGCTTTCGACGTGAAGTACATGCCTCGGACCTCCATAAAAGGCCAGGTTCTGGCAGATTTGACGGCCGAGTTCGCTGAGCCCACTGTAGAAGTGGCAGCCGAGGAGAAAAGCTGTGATGAGAAATCAGTTGGGGCAGTCTCCATCCCAGGGCCACCATGTTGGAAGGTATATGTTGATGGCGCGGCAAACCAGAGGGGGTCTGGAGTGGGACTAGTCCTAGTATCCCCTGAAGATCATGTCATAGAGAAGTCCCTGAGGCTCGGATTCACGGCCACAAACAACGAAGCCGAGTATGAGGCGTTACTGCAAGGAATGGTCATGGTGCAGAAGATGGGAGGAAAGTCGATAGAGATGTTCTCAGACTCGAGATTGGTGGTAGGACAGGTAAATGGGGAGATGGAGGCCAGAGATTCGAGAATGCAAGAATACCTGAGCCAGGTCAAGCGCTTGCAGTTGGAGTTTGGCCTCTACAGCTTGTCTCATATTCCTAGGAGTGGGAACAGCCATGCCGATTCGTTAGCCACGCTCGCAACTTCCTCGGCAGAGGCTCTACCTCGGATCATACTTGTGGAGCATCTGGAGAGGGCGAGTGAAGTGCCAAAGGGAGCGATCCCCGTCCATCAGGTTGAGATGGGTCCCAGCTGGATGGATCCCATAGTGAGATTCCTCAAAGATGACGTCCTGCCCGAGAAGAGGTCAGAGGCAGAGAAGATACGAAGGAAAGCTCCTCGGATCTGGTTGTCCGAGGATCACAAACTATACAGGCGCTCCTACCCTGGGCCATACCTGCTGTGCATCCACCCCGAAGCGGCTGAGTTACTGCTCAAAGAGCTGCACGAGGGAATCTATGGGAGCCACACAGGGGGGAGATCCCTGGCTCACCGAGCCGTCACACAAGGATACTGGTGGCCGGGGATGCAGCAGGAGGCCCAGGAGTATGTCAAGAAGTGTGACCAGTGCCAAAGGTTCGCCCCAAATATCCATCAGCCAGGAGGGGTCCTCAATCCTTTGTCCAGTCCATGGTCATTTGCCCAATGAGGCTTGGACATTGTAGGACCTTTCCCCAGAGCGCCAGGGAATAAGAAGTATCTTTTGGTGGCCACGGACTACTTCACCAAGTGGGTCGAGGCCGAGCCGCTGGCCAACATCAGGGACGTAGACGCAAAGAAATTCCTTTGGAGGAACATTGTCACACGATTCGGGGTCCCCCATACCCTCATCTCGGATAATGGGCTCCAATTCGATAGCAAGGCCTTCAGGAGGTACTGTTGTGAACTTGGGATCACAAACAGATACTCAACGCCAGCCTACCCACAAGGAAACGGACAGGCCGAGACCGTCAACAAGGTCATCGTCAACGGGCTTAAGAAGAGACTGGATGATGCCAAGGGGAGATGGGTAGAGGAGCTGCCCCACGTTCTCTAGACGTACCGGACTACGCCCCGGCGATTAACGGGGGAAACACCTTTTGCCATGACTTATGGTGCCGAGACGGTGATCCCCCTGGAAACAAACTTCCCGACGCTAAGGACGAGCTCCTTCACTTCAGGCAGCAATGATGAACTGCTGGGGCGGAGCCTGGACCTAGTAGACGAACGAAGAGACCAAGCAATGATCCAGCTGGCCTATTACCAGCAAAAGCTCAAGCAAGGATATGACGCCAATGTAAAGCTCAGACCACTAGCACCGGGGGACCTGGTGCTGAGAAAAGTCATAGGGGCTGCCAAGAACCCTTCTTGGGGAAAGCTAGGACCCAACTGGGAGGGGCCCTACCGAATTACCTCAGTAGCGAGGATAGGGGCACACTATTTAGAAGATTTAGATGACAAACCTGTACCTCGTCCATGGAATGTAAATAACCTGAAAAGGTATTACTATTAATGAAGAAGTCTCTTTTGATTCAGATTTTTAGCCTATCATGATCATGTGTCTCGTGTCCTGACGGCCAGACTAAGTGTTAGACAGAACCAAGGTCTTGCATGGTCCTCGGACTCAAACCTATGGGGAAACTAGCTACTTACAGAAGAACAAAAGTGTTAGACAGAACCAAGGCATTGCATGGTCCTCGGACTCAATCCTATGGGGAAACTAACCACTCAAATATACCTGGGTACTAGACAGAACCAAGGTCTTGCATGGTCCTCGAACTCAGACCTATGGGGAAACTAGCTACTTACAGAAGAATGGAAGCGTTAGACAGAACCAAGGTCTTGCATGGTCCTTGGACTCAAACCTATGGGGAAACTAACCACTCAAATATACCTGAGTACTAGACAGAACCAAGGTCTTGCATGGTCCTCGGACTCAAACCTATAGGGAAACTAGCTACTTACAGAAGAATGGAAGCGTTAGACAAAACCAAGGTCTTGCATGGTCCTCGGACTCAAACCTATGGGGAAACTAACCACTCAAATATACTTGGGTACTAGACAGAACCAAGGTCTTGCATGGTCCTCGGACTCAAACCTATGGGGAAACTAGCTACTTACAGAAGAATGGAAGCGTTAGACAGAACCAAGGTCTTGCATGGTCCTCGAACTCAAACCTATGGGAAAACTAACCACTCAAATATACTTGGGTACTAGACAGAACCAAAGTCTTGCATGGTCCTCGGACTCAAACTTATGAGGAAACTAGCTACTTACAGAAGAATGGAAGCGTTAGACAGAACCAAGGTCTTGCATGGTCCTCGGACTCAAACCTATGGGGAAACTAACCACTCAAATATACCTGGGTACTAGACAGAACCAAGGTCTTGCATGGTCCTCGGACTCAAACCTATGGGGAAACTAGCTACTTACAGAAGAACAGAAGTGTTAGACAGAACCAAGGCATTGCATGGTCCTCGGACTCAATCCTATGGGGAAACTAACTACTTCAAAAAGATCCTAAGTGTCTACTTCGAAAAAATTCCACCTAGTCCTTAGGACATGAAAGGTCCGCCCGAGCATACATGCCCTCACGTTATAATGATTGATGCCGCGATTGGCCGAGATACAATTGAAATTAAAATTATACAAGTAAAAAAAAAGCGGATAGCATGCAAGTAAACAAACAGCCACAACAAACAGAAAAAGAAATGAGAATCACATTGCATTAAGTCTGTAAAAATTATATCATGGGAGTCACATTACAAATAAAAAAGAAAAGAAGAAAAAAAGATGCAAAAATAAAGTGAAGAAGGCAGAGGCACCAAGGAGCCTACTCCTTCTATCTAATTACCCGCCCCAGTGGGTGGCTGGACTATGGTAGCCTCAGGATCCTCGGAGCTCTGACTAAGTGGGATGGCTTGCAGAGGCACGGCAGGAATGACAACTTCCCTAGAGGAAGAAACCTGGACATCAGAGGAGGGCTTTGCAACAAGCTGGGGCGCTCCCTCATTAGGGCCTTCACTCGGTTCAACCACCCCGGGAGGATCACTCCCTTAAACTGGCTTACCAGTAGGCCCAGTGACCGAGGCTCCCTCACCTGGAGTAGCAACAATTTCCTCAGCAGCCTTCTCGGCCTCAGAGCCATCTGGGGTAACCTCGCGGATGACAGGGGGGTAGTACACACTCTCTTCCTTCCACAGGTCAGACGAGGCCTCCACCCCAGCCTGTTTGAGGGCTTCACCCCAAGTCTGGGAGCAGTAGCGCCTGCATACTTCAGGGACTTGGGATTTGTAGGCAGCTGCTGTCTCGGTTGCCCCAGCAGCATAAGCTGCCTCCTCAGCTTCCTCCTTAGTGGCCCAGGCCTCCTCCCTACCCTGGTCTGCCTCAAACTTGGCCATCGCAGCCTCTTCCTTAGCCTATTCAGCCACCCTCTTGGCCTCCTCAGCTACAGCCTTCTCCTTCTTGAGGTCAGCTATCAGCTCCTTGGCGATCTTCAGCTGCTCCTCTGCCTCACCCAGACGCCTCGTCTGATCCTCGGCCTGTTTCTGGAAACCATCGAGACCTGACAGTGCGTTGTCCCGAGCCCTGGTCATTGCCTTCAGCTCCTCTCTGGTCGTGGCGAGGTCGTCCTCGGAGGTCTTGAGGGTCCGAGTTGCCTCCAAGCGCTTCTCAAGCTCTGCATCCATGGCCTTTCCTTGGTCATGGGCCGCCTCCTCCAGCCTATATGTGGCCTGGACAGCCTGTCAAACAAAACAGGAACATAATAAGCCAAGCACAAAAAAAAAAAAAAAGAAGAAGAAAGGCTGAAGCCAGAAAAATCACAAGTGTTGAGGGTCTTACCATTCCCAAGTACCGCTTAAGGCTGAGAAAGACCTCCCTGCTCCTCATGGTTCCCAGCTCCGCCATGTCCGCGGGAAGTAACAAGCACCTCTCCACCGCGTCGGCCACATATGCGCTTTCGCCCTCCCGAAAATCCCTGAGGGAGGAGTCATCCCTCAAAGGACCCCCATGGAGCATTGGGGCGGGAAGCCAAGCCTGAACCTCGGGCTGGGCATTGACCTGCTTGTCCTGGTCTTTGGAGCCTATCTTCAGCTGCTTTGAGGGCCGCCGAGTGTCATCCCCCTCCCGCATGGGCCCAGACTTGTCCTCGATAGGCCTCTTGCCCTTATCCTTTTTCTGCTTAGGATCAGCGGGCTCGTGCCTTGACGGCGGGGTCGTCTGAGGCGGAGGAGGAGGAAGCCTGGATTGAGTAGAGGCCGACCTGGTCTGGGCAGGACGAGTCTTAGGAGGAGGAGGAGGAAGCTTTGGCTTGGACTTCCCCGGTTGACCTTCTATTAGGTCGAGCAGACTTGGTTGGGACTTCTTCTTGTAACCCATCTCGAGCCGAGGAGATGTCTCTGTCGCTAGGAAGTCCGCTTCGGTCAGACGAGGATCAACCAAGTCTACAGGAGAGTCCTCGAACTGATGAACTTGTTCAAACACTTCAAAATCGTCCTCGGCAGGACCAGAATCTGCAACTTCTTCCTCCCTCTCTAAGTTCCCTTCCGCTGCCTCTGAGAGAACGTGGGAGGAAGAGGGGACTGCTAATGTGACACCTTCTGAAGTGGAGGGCTCCTCGGGAAACTGGAACCCGTCCTCGGTCACAGTAATTCTTTGCAGCCGAGGATCCTTTGCCCTGATCACGTGCTTCGGAGCCGCGAACGATTTCTGGATAGGAGTGTACCCCAAGATTTTGTGAGCAGCTCTCACTTGTTGGTCGGCCTCGTTCTCGAAAACTGGCGACCTAAGCACTTTCTGCAAGTCCTCTCTGTTGACCAAGCTGAAGTGGCGCGTGAAGGCGTGCGGATCTGCAGAAAGAAGGCACACTCATGTTAATAACCAAACAATGCAAAAAAAAATGATGATGAATGACGCATGCAACAAGCTAAAATCTTTGAACCCCCTCCTACTTCTACTGCCCCACCTGGTGTCCCCTCCGTCGTCGGGCAGTGAAGGCCATCGTGCCGCTCTCCGGACACGATGAGAAAGTCCTCGTTCAGCCCCTTGCTGGACTCAGGGAGGCACTGAATAAGCCGGACCCTATCGTCCCTCGTCTTCATGTAGTAGGACTTGTCCTTCAGGTGTTGAAGGTTGTAGCAGTAGTTCACGTCGTGATGGGTCAACCTTAGCCCCATCTTCTCGTTCAGAGCGTCCACACAACCCAGAATTCTGAAGATGTTGGTGGCACACTGGGTGGGGGTTAGCCAGAAGTGTGTAAGGTAGCCCCTCGTCACCGGCCCCATGGGGATCCTCATGCCACATTCGAGGAAGGCGATGATGGGTATCACCACCTCGCCCTCCTGCCTCCGAAGGAGCCACTCCCCTTCCTCACAATACCTCAAGCCCACGTTGGGCGGTATCTTATAATCGGCGATGAATTTCTCCATTGCCTCCTCAGTATAGACGTACTTCTTAAGTCTACCCATCCCAAATGACGCCTAAAAGAGCTAAAGAATGAGCAAATGAAAGACAAGGAGGAGTAGAGAGGAAGAAAGCTCAGAGAGGGATAGAGCGACTTACAGAAATGAGGAGAAGCTCCTCGGACAGACTTTTTATGCTGGAGAAGTAGGTGGAAATTTGGCTGGACTCAGAATGTATGCGCAAGAGCTCTTGATTGCAAATGAGATAAGGGAAAGGCAGTTCGAATGGGTATTTATACCCCCAAATCGAGGAGCCATGTGGGTTTTCCCGCCCATAAATGCTAGGCGAATCCCCACCGTTAGATTAACATCTGCCCGTTGAACGTGGGGAGCACAGAGCCGCCCGAATTTAATGAAGGACACGTTACGCACACCGAACCGTCAGTAACGCGCCTTGGGCAGGGGAAAAGGCTCCGACACTGACGTGGGACAAGACTCGATTGGACACAGGCTAGGCCCGAGGATGTCAAAATCCCCCTCTCCGCCCGAGGATGCGGACAGCAAGATTTTGAGGGGCTATTGTGGGGCTAGAAAGAGTCAGCCAGCCCCGGCCCACTTCGAACCAGGCCTAAAGGCCCGTGCCGAGGAGGCATCCAAGGTCCGAGGACGAAAGTATAAAGCCCAGTTGCCCAAGAAACAGTGCCGAAGACGATTCATTCCTCGGACGTCCGAGGTCATAAAGTGGACAAGCAGCACACCATCAAAGGGAGTCTTCCTGAGCATCCAAAGAGCAAATGGCAAGTACCAAGCGCCGGCAATGGAAGCATGGTGGAGGAGCAAGTGCCAGATGAACTGTCACCTCCACATTAAATGCCCTTAACTAATGCCCTGGCCGCATTAATGAGGATAAGACTCCTGAACAGTGCCGCCTTAGGTGCTGCAACCCACAGGAGGAATAGGAATGCGGCTGATGGGATAGGCTCTCAAGTGGTGGCCTGACTAATCAACAAATATAGGGTTAGGATCAACTTAGAGAGATGTATATAATTTAAGAAGTCCTTCTTGAAAGGGGGACGGATAGAAAAACCAAAGTGAGAAAATACTGTAGCAACTTGTATTCTCTGAAACCTTGTAATCAGTCTCCAAAGAAATAAGAACAACTTCAAGCTCTGTAAGGCACGTCCGAGGACATTATTGTGCACCCCAATTCACGCTTAAGTCATTATACCCACGAACAACCATGCATGGCCGCTACGTTCCTCACTAGCGCCTAGTTCTTGAACCCATTCTCTATAAATTCATTGCAGGGTTAGCTGGGCTTGGGTCCACTCTCTCAATAGCAGCAATGCCCGAAACCGGTCCCTACAAGTTGCATTATGAAAATTGTTGTAGAAAATATTTTCATGTGTTTGGTTCTATTTTGAAAATGCTATTTTCCTACACATTTTTCACATTTTCTCAGCATCCAAACAAATTTTATTTCAAAAAATTTCAAAATCACAGCTAAATTTCAATCCACAGAACAAACCACAGCCAAATCTCAACACCACACACCATCGGTGAGGTGAGGCGAAGGCGTGGGTTCGCGGTGCGAGTCGCTGGGTCTAGGTCGAAGGTCGAAGGCGTGACGATCGGCGAGTCGCTGGGTCTGGTTCGCGGTGCGAGTCGCTGGAAGTGCGATCGACGATCGGCGCTCGCTGGGTCTCGCCGATGGGTCTGGGTCTCACCGAGCTCTCTCTTCTTCCTCTCTCTCTCTCTCTCTCTCTCTCTCTCTCTCTCTCTCTTTTTCTGGAAATCAATTGAAGTGAAAATAGGAACGGAAATGCATTTCCGTTGTCTAAGGGAAAATAGGAAGTGATTTTCAGAAAAATTCTATTTTCCGTAACCGCCAAACACGCGAAAAATGTGGAAAATGATTTCCTAAAATTGTTTACCACCAATTCAAACGCAGCCTTAATCTAAATAAAAAGAGTAATTGAATATGTGCGTAGTGCATGTTCAAAAGCTAGTAGCTTATTTGTGAATATTTGACTTTCGACCATCTAGATGATATCCAATCTCTTGCTAGAACTAGGGAATTCAATTTTGACACAATTTTGTAACAGCCTCTAGCTCAAAACTAGGAGTGCACTAAAATTAGAGGAGAGTCTTACATAGTTAGAGGAGTGTCTTGAGTTTTTTTTACTCTCCTCTCCATAGTCTATTGTGAATACTGATGTATGAATTTCTTAATTTAATATTGGGAAAATTCTTCTTCCTTACCTTGTAAACACACAAAAATGTAGCAAAAATGTGTATTTGCAAAAAGATATAGTTTTATTTTTCAACGGTCAGAATCAGATTTAAAAAAAAAAAAAAAAAAGTAGAACTAGCCTTAAAAACAATTCAAAGAATCCCATCCCCCAAAATTGTTTTGTACCGGACTCTATCAATGGTCTAAGTCTTTTTCTTTCAAATGGAAACCGCAACCACCACCACCTCCTCAAACAACGAAGACGACGACGACGTCGTTTTCCTCGACGCCCTAGACGACTTTCCCTTCTACGATTGCCCCTCTTCCCTCACTCCCCAATCAGAATGCTCCACCTCAGCCTCCCCCCCCTCCCCCTCCCCCTCCTCCTCCGCTCTCCTCACCACCGACTCCTCCTCCACCCTCCGCCGCCGATCTCTCTCTCGCCGCTCATTCTCCGGCGACGATTCCAAAATCTCCAGCTTCAACTCCTCCACCTTCCGCGATCGGTATAGGATTTCTCGGAACCTGACCGAAAACGAGAGGATAAACGAAAAGCCGGAGCCAGTTCAGAGTGAAAATTCAATCGTAACCACCGAAACCGATAACCGAGTCGTCGCCGCCGCCGTCGCTAACGACTCGGCTGACTCGGCATCGGAACTCAGCGATCCATCGTTCAATTGGCTGATATTCATAGCCGGACTGGTAATCAAGGCCATTACCTTCCAAATCAACCTCTTCATCACCTTCACCACTTTCCCTCTCTTCCTTCTCTATCACTCTTACACTATAATCACCAACCCGTACCAAACGGTGCGTCGCGGCACAGACTATCTGAGCCAAAAGCTCTCCAAATTCAAACCCGAAGCCCTAAGCTCTTGGCTGAGGGAGAACCAGTGGGTTTTGAAAGTCGCGTTGCGGTGTGGATGGGGGATTCTGTCGTCGGCCTATGTCTGCGTCGTTTTGTGCTCTCTGTTGGTGTCGTCGGCGGTTTTTAGCGTCGTTTTGGTCAGGCGCTTGGTGGAGGAGCCGATTCAGATTAAGGAGGCGTTGAATTTCAATTACGCTAAGCACAGTCCGGTGGCGTATGTGCCGATTGTGCCGTGTACAGGCATTGGTTGTGGCGAGCATTGTAAGGAAATGATTGGGCGGATAGGGTTTATACCTCCTACTCATAGGTTGCAGGTCAAGGTTTCGTTGACGTTGCCGGAGTCTGAGTACAATCGAAATCTCGGGGTTTTTCAGGTACTTTGATTGATTTTTAGAGTGGAATTAGTTTTACTTTTTTCCAGATATGATAGTATTCTTCTTTGTTTAGTTTACATGATTCATTGACTTGCATTGTTAAAATTTAGGAATCTAAACTCTAGAGTCTTTAGGAAAACGCATTCACACGTTAGTTGTGTAATTCTCTATTGTAATCGGTTGATGTTACTCGTTAACTGCGCTTTGTTGTTAATTGTTATTGTGTGAAGTCTGTTGGCATCATAGGATGAGTTTGAGAGATGTCTGTAACTAAAGCAAGTGTTTGAGGTTTGAGATGTTGTTATATTGTTTAAGCGGTGAGAAATAGTCTGAAATTAATAAGATCACCAAGAACTTGTGATATGGAAATGGCCAAATGGGTGATAATAGTTTAAGACATTTGGGTGAGATTGTGCCAGAGTTACTTCGGTAGTGGCATTTGGAACTAGATGGTGTGAACTCTTGCTGTCCTTTGAAGAAAAGGATATAGTAAAAAGAATACATCTAGAACAATTCAATCTATCATCATGGGCATTCATTTTTGGTAAGTCATTAAAAATTCCATTAAAAGAAAAGCGCAAAAAGGGCGCAGCCCTAGTACACGGGTAGTGTACAAAGGAAAATCCCAAAACAAAAGTGAATAATAAATAGCTAAACAAAGGTTATAGGAAGCGTAAAGTATCCAGGAACTCTAAAAAATCTATTATAGAGAAAGTTTGAGAAGTTAAAGTTCAATTGTAAAAAGTTTTCAAGGATAAAAAATTTGACTTTGTTGTGTGTATCTCTTTAAACTCAAAACAGTGTGTCTTTCATTCTCTCCAAAAGCACCACATTAAACACAAAGAAACAACTTTCCACATGTCCCCATTTCTTCTCTTGACAAAACATTCTTTCCAACAATATAACAAATCCAACATTGAAGAAGGTATTACCCAAAAAACACTAATCAAACAGACAGCTGATCACCACAATTCCTAACCCATCACAGATTGTAGGAAAGATGAGCCACACATTCCATGTCTCTTGCATATAAGCACCAATGCATAAGAACAAACCATTGCTTCCTTAGATTTTCCGTAGTCCGGATCTCAGACATCACAAGAAAAAGCCACCCTAGGTGGCACACAGACTTTCCGAATGTGGAAAGGATTCTCTCCTCTTGATGCCGTATTCACTTGAAAGCCTTGAGATTTTGAAGGGCTTTGTTCTGATTTATTCATCTACCCATGATGAATCTTCATAGCATATATGTCATTCAAAAGTAAAACCGTAGACAAAATTCTCAATCATGCAACTCTATAATGAATAACAAATTCTAGAGAAAAAAAAAAAAATCCATTTTTGTACTCCAAATAATCTGCCACCTTAGGCTCTTTGTTCCTGGCAATTAGGAAAAGACTAAGATTTCTCTTTAAAAATAGTCTCATCATTCCACAGATAATACCCAAAAAAATTTAGAAATATAACCAACAGCAAATCTGATAAAGAGTGAGAAGTTGTCCCATCTTCCTCTAATATTCTTCCACAAGCCCACACCATATGGCCCTCTAATCTCATTAGTGCATGGACTCCCCTAGGTATTGCCTTACTTGAAATCTATCACCCTTCTCCGCAACATATTTTCTTTAACCTCATAGCGCCATAGCCATATCCCAAGCAAAGATTAATTAAAAGGAATTAGTTTCTTAATCCTCAAACCTCCATCACAAATCAGACTGCAATGTATATTTCAATTGACTAATTAAACTTGAACTCCTCACTCATTCCACCAAAGAAAAAGTACCTTTTTCCAACTTGTTTGTCACACCTGCAGGCAATGGGCATAAAGATGAGAAAAAAGTTGGAAGCTGGATAGTGTAGTTTTAACTTTTAATTAGAGTGGGTCTCCTCCCTTTTAAACTGTACAATTTCTTTCAAATAGCCAACCTCTTTTGCATTCTCTCAGTGATGGAGTCCCATGCATGCCTAACCTTAAAGTGAGCTCCCAAAAGCAAACCCAAAGATTTCATAGCTAGGGCAGAGACACGACATAGAAGATTAAATGCCAATGGGTCAACATTCAGTCCTCTCCAACTGGTACAATTTCAGACTTACTCAAAATGATCCTTAAGCTCGAAACCACCTCAAAGAAGATGAAGAAACATCTCAAGTGGTGGAGTTGAGAGGAGTTTGCATTACACTAAACGAGTGTCACCAGCAAACAGGAGATGGGAATTTACCATCATTTCACCCTGGCGTTATTGATAGTAAAACTGTTCAGATCTCCCCTTGACACAGGTATTACCATAGACATTCATATATAGATAGCTGGTACCATGTTTAAAATTTAAAGGGAAATAATTCAAGTGCACTCTGGACACTGACAAAACAGTGCAAATTTTTGAAACTCTGACTAGAGGGAAGAATGCTATTTCTGTAAGTGTTATTTCTTCTTCATTGTATAGTTTCAAGTTTTTCTTTTTCTTTTTTTGGAGGAGGGGGGAGGTATTATGTTGGTAGCAGAGATTGGACTGTTATAGTGATCTTAATTCATGACTCTGTTGTTTGATTTTCATTTGGTGTCTTTATCCATATATGATGAATTTTTTTGTGACTTCTTTTAATGTTCTTTTGAAGGTCAGAGTAGACTTCCTCTCTGCTAGTGGTAAAACTCTTGCCAGTTCAAGCCATCCATGCATGTTACAATATAAAAGTGAGCCTATCCGTCTTCTTCTGACTTTTCTTAAGGCTGCTCCTCTTGTTGCTGGCTATGTATCTGAATCACAAACTCTGAGTCTGAAGTTTAGAGGTTTTACTGAAGGGGAAGTGCCTACTGCCTGCTTAAAGGTTACAATTGAACAACGAGCAGAGTACTGCCCTGGTGCTGGTATCCCTGAATTATATGATGCCTCTCTGATCCTTGAGTCAGAACTTCCCCTGTTTAAAAGAATTATATGGTATTGGAAGAAGACTATATTTATATGGATCAGCATAATGTCATTTATGATGCAGTTGCTGTTTACTCTTGTCTGTTGTCGATCTATTATTATTCCAAAATTGAGGCCAAGGGATGTTGTTCCTAGCAATAGTGCTACATGAAACAGTCCCCCGGTACGAGGTGGTGTTGCTAGCAGTAGTGCTACAGGAAGCAGTTCCCCGGTACGAGGTTGAGAATGTGGCTTGTGCAGACCTGATGATAATGATGAAAAGGATTTTATTTCTGATGGTTGAGCCCAATGTTCTATTAACTCTGAGTTGCATTCGGTATGGCATCCTAACTTTGATTTGACCATTTTTTAATTTTTTTTAGACCATGTACATTTTTAATTACCAATGATGTATGATTTACATGTATGTTGGAAAGAGAAATTAAATTAACATTTGTATATGATCCAAGTAGCTGTTTGTTCTCTAATTAGTTTGCAAATGAACAATGGTTTTGTGAAATGTTACGCAATGTAGAAAAAGCAGTACACAATGTTGTATTTAGTTTATTATGACTGGAAATAGTTGTATACAGATCTAACGACAAAATTCATGGTGAAGATGTAAGCCTGGTGTACCAAAAATTTTATAAGTTATGAACATTGTTCTAGCAATAAAACTTTATGGTCTTTCGGTAAAGCAATGAGACTTATTAGGCATCAAGTATGGTATGTGAAATTTTATTACTTTAGTACTCATCCTTGATAGTTGTAGTTTTGTTTCATAGGTTGGTTTTGCATGTAAATTATGTGAGTCAGGGTTGCTCATCAGAAATTAATTTGGCCTATGTAGAGTGGTGTAGACCTACTGCTGTTTGTTTGTCGATTATACTCTGGACAGAATATGGTCCAATGTTAGCAAATTTTAGTGCAGAAACTGTTTCGATCACAAGGATTTGCTTGCTGGTGTGTTGAAAGTTACCACTACTGGGTCTTTCATGTTTCAGTCAACATCTAGGGCGGGAAAGATGAAAACGATTGGTCCTACATATACATACTAGAGATTTACACCTGTATGAAATGGATTGGTCAATGAGAAAGTATCTTTTACACATACTAATGTCAATCGAAATAATAGTACCTTACAATGTAGGGAACACATTAAATAATGTTTTTGATAAGATTACTTTGGGGATAATATGGCCTTAAAATGTGCATGTATTTTTATTTTATTTTTTGATAATTCAATAGTCGGGAAGGAGGGATTTGAATGTTGCATGTCTCTGTTACAAATATCATGAGTTGTCAACCAGTTGAGCTACAAGGCTCTTGGCAGTTTATTATTATTTTTTGGATGGCGTGGAACCTCACCGGACAAGGCTCTTGGCAATTTATTTACTATATGTTCAAGATTCATACCTTCTGCATAGATCCTCTGATACGGCACATGAAATATATATATCATGGGGTTTACTTCCTCTTTCTAATGATTACCTTAAGATTCCACTTAAGTTTTCTAGATCCTCCAAAATGATATGTATGAGGTTTAGTTTTCACTTATCAGACCTTGAAAGTAGAAAAAGGGAAAATGAAAATCAATCACTGAGCAGTAGGGACATGGCCAATTCAGATTTTAGTTGCTTTCTAACATCAATTCTGACTCAACTTCCTCTGATCTGTTCTAACAATCTTTCTTCTTCTTCTTCTTTCTTCTTCTTCTTTTTTAATAAGTAAATCTGTTCTAACAATCTTATTAAAGAATAAAGATTCTTACTTATAAAAATAAACTAAAAAATAAATATCCTGAAATATTATTAGTGAGCCATTTAGCCTACCATTGAAACTTTAGTTGGAATGCCTCCAAAACATATTTCATTAGTCATTAGTTCAATAGACAGAGTATCTCTTCTGTTGGTTCTAAATAGTGATCTATAGATTCTATACTTGTGGCTATGGTTCCAATTTAATCATAGCAGCCTTTTTTTTTTCGATAAGTATGAAAGAATAATAACAGCAGCTTTCTCTACCAAGGACTTTGGACATCAGCATAGGTGTATGAGTGGTTGGAATTTTTGGGTAATATAAATCCATATATTCTTATATTAAAAACTTACTATCTGGTCGAGAAAACTACAATTTTTAGAAAAAACTACAATTTTTAGAAAAGTTAAAGCCTCTTCAAGCCCTTATTCGTGTGAGATGATTTGGGTCGGTCTTACCCTTAAGCATCTTTTGCATGAAGCTGTTGCTCCATTGACTTACCTGTGCACTTGTAATTAGTAGTCCAATCCGAGACTTTATCCTTACACTAGAGGATGGACCCTAACAAAGAATCTAATATCTGACAAGGTTATCCACGGCAACCCGAAACTTGCCAGAACCGACTGACCCGTTGTTGCTTGAACTGAGACCGACTCGATCAAAGCAATTCGCGGTCGACGGCAGGTCTTCGATGTCAGAAACCGAGGGGTACGAGTCGACTCGCAATTTTGGGTTTTGAAACCCGACAGAAACAAAAATGACTGAAGGTCTTTCACCGGAAACTACCATCCTTAACCCCGACCTCCCTCTCTCTCTCTCTCTCTCTCAGCCTCAATTTTGTTGAGATCTTGTCGAGTTCTAGACCAGATCCATCGAGATCTAGTCCAAATCCTTTGAGATCCAATGAGATCTCGTCGATATTCGACGAACTTTAGACTAGATCTTGATAGAGCCGACCAAATCTCGACAAATCCAGCCAAATCTTAGCCTCGGTAATGAAACTCGAAACCGACCAATACCACCCAACACCCCAATGAGACCTAATTCGACTGATTCGACGATTCTTCCTAGTCAGTTGCGGGTTATGTTTTCCCCACCCAAAGTTGTCAGGTTGAGTCTAGGACTCCAAGTTGGGCACAAACCCGACCCAGACCGACCCATGGATAGCTATTCATGTATTTACTATCCTCATTGCCGGTTAGCTTCTTCCGTTTGGTTATTTTATTCCTTGATCTTTTCTCGGTCTCAAAAAGTTACACATGTGATTGCTTAAGTTTATTTTATTTTATTTTATTTATTTATTTTTTTTTTTTTTTGAGAAACAAACACACACACACGTAAGGGAGAGGGAAAGAAGTCCAGGACTATATTGAGAATGGTATCTACTCGTGTATTTGTATCCTTTTTAGGAGCTCGCTGGCCCATTATACATTTTATAGCCGAAGCATCTTTCTTGCTATCGGACAACTATCATTCACATAGGATACCTTCTATATGCCTATATCGATAGCTGTTTTTCTTCTGACATTGCTTTCATGTTTAACATTTGAATGCTAAAACTTTGAGAGCACATATTGAAATCTATTATAGAACAAATTGAACAAAATGAAGTTAAAAGTTTATGGAGTGAGATTATGCTAAGGCTAAAAAAGAAATTTTAGGCTCAACTGTTGAATCCCAATATAGCTTCACATAGGAACCAACCATCCAATTTAAAATCTAGATGGGAGTTCTCTAGCGTGACAGAGTCTCTATCTTGGAAGTCCCATCAAACCCTCCAATTTGTATGCCAAATTTCACATGACTTTACTTGCAACATCTGTGGCCATGATCAAACAGATCCACAAAAAAGAAATTTCGTGTTACTCAAGAATAAGCTAAGATGGAGCTTTCTCGTGTCTGTAAGTGTGGACAAGCTTTGAATTATGTACCTATTATTTGTTAGACCTTCCTATCAATCTTCACTCATCCTAGGATTACTAGATTTTTGTTGTGACAAACAAACTAAGACTGTTGAAGACTGTTACTGTAAGCATGGTACAGTTCTTTCTTCATTTTATTCTCTTGGCCATTTGTCCTTTTATCCATTTCATTTTCACTTATATCATCCTTCACACTTTGTTAACTGAGCGAATGGTCAATCTATAGAGAATAGCTGAGAATAGTCGATTGTTTTGAGGGTTATGTCTTTGCTTGTTGCTACTTTGACCATGTTCCAAATGGAGCTACAATTGCTCAGACGGCTGTAGCCTCCACATCAATTTAATGAAAGAATGTGTTTGGTTTTTGAATACCACACGAAAGACTAGTTTTGGCTTTTTGTCATTGACAACTCTAGAAGAAGCCAAACCTACAAGCTATATATATATAATAATCCACAAAACCTTTGCAATTTAACACCAAACAGGCATTCATGGAGAATCTTCTTTTAGCAATGAGACGATCATTATGTTTTTGGTATTTGAGTAGTTCATTTTATAACGCAACTGCTTATTTCTTCTTTTATCTATGATAAATCTTATTTTTTTTAATATTTGTTTTTGAAGGGAGTCTAAGATAAATCTTTTTCACGTGTATACGTGTATTTCAACTTTTATTTTTCTTCGATGGCTACAAACTCCATTCATTTACGAGACTAAAGTAAATCACGATAGCACGTTTGATTAGTCGCCACTCGCCAGAATTGTCGGTGTATCAAAGGGCAATGTTTGGGGTTTGCTTCATGTGAGTTTGTTGGATTAGGGACTCTTCTATTACTTGATGTCAAGTATTAGAAAATGGCTCCGTTTACCCACGTGTATGCTGTCTATGGTTTGCTGATCGTTCCAGGGGAAATTTTGGACTAGAATTTTTTTTTTTTTGACTAATTCTTTTTTTATTTTTGGAGCCAGATATTGTCGTTAACATATTCAATTTGAGGATAAGCATGCCATTGGAGCATTTGTTAATAAACTATTTTAAGAAAATTTTAATACCACTTTCATGAGAAATATAAAAGCCGGTCAGAAAGGTAGGGTTTTTTTTTTTTTTTTTCCTCATAAAAAGTTTCTAGAAATAATTTATAAACCAATACCTTTAAGACACTCAATAACTTTTCTTATTTAATATAAAGGTCATATTAGCGGGTGTTCTTAAGGTAATTGTTAATAAACTGAGAGATAACTCAATTTATGAGAAATAGAAAAAACTGTTAAAACATTAAATTTTTTTTTTCTTTTCCTATAAAAACTTTCCTAAACATGCTCAAAACATTGTTGATTTCAGTATGTGGATTGAAGAGAATCTTTACTTTATTGAATAAGCTCTTATCTATGATGTAAAAACCTTTTCTCACATCAATAATGAAAGTTTAATATTCACATAAAAAAAAAAAAAAAAAAAAAATGACCGTAGGTCATCCATTAACATTTCCCGACCTAATAAAAAGTCATTTGCACAACTTTTTGAACTTATGCCTTGTTATCAGCTTTTATCATTTCCATATGATGAACATGGTGACGTACTTTATATTCACGCAGCCTTTATCCCCTTTGACTTTGTCTCTTCCCCTTCCCACCTCACGTTAATAATGTGCAGGACTTTGCTTTTCCTCTCGGTCGAAGTCATTATTTAGTTACATAGTTATTCAAATGACACCAATAATAGTAAACTTTCGTTTCAAAGTATGTACTGTTGAAGTGATAATATCGTGTAATTGAAAACAGACTAAAATGGTGGTTCCTCCTTGCACTATAATCCCAGCAGTGCATGCTATGTAGCAATCACTAAACAAGTTCCAAAAAAAAAGGGAGAAAATTAACCCATCTATCTAATTAAAGATTTCTTCATATTCTCTCACTCATCAGTTGGAGTTTGCCATTTTTTTTGAGTCTGTCAGGAAAGATCTGGCCTCGGTGATCTCGGGCACTGGTTTGTCGGGCAACCTGAGGACATTATAGGCCGATGCACCCGAGATACCCCCAAGAACGGGTGCTATCAAGTATATCCATAACCCTTTGTATTTTTTGTGTATAATTGCAGGTCCCAAGGTTCTTGCTGGATTCATTGATGCTCCTGTAATTGGCCTGTCAAATAGTGTAGGATCCCAATTTCATTAGCATAACCAATATGAAGATATATGGATTAATCAGGAAAAAAGAAAAAGAAAAAAGAAGAGAGCAAATTAATGTCAACATATTTATTTTTATGATATATTTCAATCGGATAAGATTAAGTTATTACCCTGCAAACAATACGTTAAGTAGGACCGTAGACCCAACAACAAGCCCACCAAGATGTCCAACCTGCATTAACAAGAGAGTATATTTCAATTGGGTATAAATTAACAATCCATAGGTAATTGTCAACATGGTTAAGCTTAAAATCTTATTAATGTTATAACTATAATACACGTTGAAATTAATGTATTAGCTACGCAGATTAATTTCTTGATATTATTCTTGATGCTATACGCTAACTAGCTAGTAGGAAAAAATTTAATTAGCCAACCATATATACTGGCTAATCCTAATTTGTTTGGTAATTCTATAGGGAAAAATTGAACCAATGTAAAGGTGAAGAACTAACAGCTCTGGAATCAGTGGCAACACCGGATATGATAAACAAGAGGAAGAATGTGATTATGAACTCCACCACAAAAGCCTGCAAGTCTGATCCAGCCGGCATTGTTCCAAAAAATTTGTTTTCGTGCCCATTGAAGATTAACCGAAGGGTTCCGCTTGCCAGTGTTGATCCAAGGACTTGAGCTAATATATATGCAGGCACCTCATGATAAAATTAGACAAAAATAAGATCAAATCACAGAGAGATAAATTTGATTTATATAGCAATAATTTTGATCTTAATTAACAATAGAATAGTAAATTAATTTTGAGTTCTTTCCGTCAAGGGATGTCCTTGTTTATTTACTTTGTTAATATTATTATTATTATTATTACTACTTGTTTTGGCTAATGGTTGGTCTCCAAAGCTCTTTGAGAAAACTGTTAAGAAAGTACCAATGAGATTTCTTGCACCCAGTAAGCACAAGAATTGGTATGTTTGTTCACCTACAAAGTGCAAGAGAGAAGGTAATGGTTGGTGTACCTGCTTCCATGGAAATCTTTTGTAAATGGCAAAAGAAATTGTCACTGATGGGTTAAAATGGGCACCGGAGACGTGACCAACAGTGTAAACCAGAGCCATCACAGCCAGCCCCCAAACCATTGAAATTCCTACCAAACCCACCACACTTTCGTAGTTCAAATTCGTCAGCACCGCTGCACAGCCGGCAAATATCAAGATGTATGTACCCAACACCTCGGCGATCAACTGTCATCAACAAAAAATTTCCTTTTTAATGTTAAAAAATTCGCTTCTCTAGATTTGTACTTAGCAGAAGAAGTTGCCATAGGCTGAGATGAATAATGGTAAAAAAAACATATAGTAGTGTATATGTAAGCATCATATGTTTTAGAGTAGTGTTTATTAGGTGACAATTTGTGCGTAACAAGTTTAATCCTACGCTTTTAACGTAGTTCAAACGATGGTAGTAATTATTTATTGAGTGAAGGCAAATTATACTCGATCGGAGAAGATGAGGAATTACCTTTTGTATGAAAGCAGCAGAGACACGCAGACGAGGAGACACCTTTTTCATGAAAGGTATAGAGATACGGGACCACGATTCATGGTTGGGTTTGGTGGCTAAGGTAGGACGATCACAAGGAATACCATTATTCTCAACATTCAGAACAACCCCATGGTTGTCATTGATTCCTGAATTCTCAGCCATCCCTGTTGACACAAAAGGAAGCCGCTATGAAACGAGAGAGAGCAAATGAGAGCGAGCGTGGGAAAGATTGCTCAGCTTCGGCTCACAATTTCGGAAGGGGCCCATATACCCAACTGAACAACTGCTATTTATAAATGAATGGGGGAGACTTGGATTTTTTGATATAAACAAATGAAAATTATTAGGTACTCTTGGAGTACCATAAGTGCGTACTCCCTCCTCTCACATGAATAATGGGTCCCACAATGAATTTAATTAGTGAAATTCACTATTCATGTGAGAGGAGGGAGTACGCATTTATGGTACTCCAAGAGTGCATAATAATTTCCCATAAACAAAGATATTGACCGATTCTCTTCTTTGCTCTTCTTAGTATTATGTCCAACGATATTTTCACAATACTTTCACAATAAATTCAATGTGATAAGTTACTATTGGCTCTAATTTAAACCTATAACTAAAATTATATTTTTTTTCCCATTAATAACAGCTAATAATAACTTGTTACTTAAAATTTTTTGTTAAAATGTTGTGAAAATATTGTGGATAAATTATTCTCTTAACCTTAAATATGCAAGATATATGGTTGAAAGTTGTGATGTTTAGAGATTATGAGAAGAGAGGGACAATGTTTGCCTTTTAAGGTCTTCTAAACAGGATTTGGATCTCTCCAAAACTATGACCTTTTAGCTTATTGTTACGAAGTTGGCAAAGTACACTAGCAATTGACCCTCCTCAATTACTTGTCAAAACAAAAAATGACCCTCCTTATTTGGCACCAACAACCCTTCAAATTAATGTTTTGAAGTAGCTAGGCATTGTGAGATTTAGGGTCAATCTAGTTGGAGATTTTTAGTATCATTGTTAAAAATAATGTGAAAACTATGGTTTAAAAAGTATTGTGAAAACGCGTATTTACAGTATTCATAAAGCAAAAAATATGTTTGGTATCATGTTTCAAATAACTGTTTCATGCGTGAAAAAATATATAATTGTGTGTTTGGTATGTGTGTGCGTATTTTTTTATTTTTATTTATTTATTTAAAGCTAACAAGCACAATACAATTTAATATTTTTTATTTATTTGAGGAGATAGAAGTCCATTTATGTGTTGTCTAATCAAGTGGGCTCCATGGTTTTCAACATATTTACAAAAGTGTCATCAAGCAACGTTATTTGAAAACTGGTAAGATGAGTTTTCTAAATTCGGTGTTTAAACACCCTAAATTGAGCAATGTAACTCAAACACTCCAGTAAAAAACACTCTTACCAAACGCCTTTTTTTTTTTTGGCCCACAGTTTTTAGTGTTTAAACAATGAAAATTGTTGTTCAAACAACCTAACCAAAATAGGCCCTTAGTAAATGTTTGTCTTAGAGTTAAATTTATTTTATACAATTTTTGACCGATCCCAAAAAACAATTGAAATTGTGACTTAAAATTATAATTTCTAACTTCGAAAAATTGTGATGATTTTCAGTTGCTTTTAGGGATGTGTGTAAGATATATGGTTTGTGTAATAAATATTATTCTTCATCTTAATTCAAGATTTAGGAACAAGGCCTACTTCTAAAAACAGTCAATGTATTTGTATAGGATATTAATTGAGTTGGCTGAAAGATAAAACCGAAAAATGCAAACCATTGGGCCACGCACATCTAATTGGTCAGGAATGAAAAATTAATAAATATAAACCAATTTAAGTATCAAATATATTAAAAAATTAAATGACACATCACGGTTTGGCCTTGGTTGAATCTTGGTCCAACCTCAAAAACCTTAAACTTCTCTTTTTTTCGATTCATTAAATGGTCCGGGTTTTAAAACCATGGTCACTTGAGCAAAGCTAGGGCTCACTCAAGCAAATTCCTATTTGGTTCGGTAATTAATCGGCAAATTTGTAGTGATGATCACACACAGAGAGGTTTTTTTAAATGCCAATTTGATGAGGAGACAAGCTCGCTCAAACTATTCATAAAGTTCGAAAATAGGGTATTGTCCACTCAAGCAGGACTAGTGCTTGATGGCCGCTTAAGTGGGTCGTTAAATCTCGCTTGACTGGAGTTGAAGTTGTATATATATGGTCACGTAAATAAGTCCTATTGTAAGTAACAATACTGGGATTAATATTCTATATTGTGTACTTCCATTTTATTTAATTAATTTTTCCATTGGGTGGTTAGCGTTAAACCCCTGAAGGGATTTTCCTGTTAAAGTTTTCCTCTGTGATCATATTGCCTGTCCACTTTATTTTTTCACACTTTCACTTGAAATATTGGTTATACAATTGTTGCTAATTAAACTGCCATTCAAAGCATAATTTTTCTAATAATTTAATCAAGCTGGCTTAATTAGATTCAAAGCATCCAATAGAGGTGTAAAAATTCTCAAAAAAAAAAAAAAAAAAGCCTTTAAAAGATAATAAAAAAACACTATTTTTCATTATATAATTTTTCTTCTTCCGTTCTTAAGCAAGACAAGCACGGAGAATTGAACAAAAGCACGCCTATCATGAATCATTATTTTACGTAGGCCTGTCCACGGGTCGGTCCGGGTCGGGTTTGTGCCCAACCCGGAACCGACCCAACCAGATCGGATGGACAACCTTTCAACCCGATGCCGACCGAGAGGATGATTGGTTCGGACAGGCTGGAACATCAACGAGCGGCGGTCGGGTTCGGTCGGAGTTGAGATTTGGAAAATAGAGAAAATCTGGCGAGAAAACCATGAAAATCGGCAAAATCCTTTGAGATTTCGCCGGAAATAACCAAGATCTCAACTAGATCTGGCAAAATCTCGCCGAATCTAGCCAAGAACTCAACTAGATCTAGCGAAATCTCGCCGGATCTAGCCAAAAAACATCTCAAAACTCGTCGGAATGATCAAATATCGCCGAAAATTTTGTGGGTTGGTCAGTTCGGGTTGATCGGATTTTGGAGGAAGGAAAACCAACACCCGACCAGAAAAACTCGAGTTTTGGAGGAGTAAACCCATCGCTAACTGCCGGAGAAGTCGGTTCGGTCGACGGCAGCGGGTGGGTCGGGTTGACCGGGTCTCTGGACAACCCTAATTTTACATACCTAGCCATAATTTAGATTATATATATGCAAGGGCATAGGCATGTTATAATAGTAGGAAGAAATAGGTCTCACACCTTCTCATTTAAGAGCTAACCCCACTATAAGAAAAGCTTGGCTCCTCCTCCAATACGCCAGCCATAAAAAATTCCCCACCCCAAATCCTTAGTTTTCATCTTTTGACTTTTCCTTTCCTCCTCTAAAACATGTCAGCCATATCCCACATTCTTTTTCTGGAGTGAGACTATATCCTATAGCTAATCAAGGACCTATGTTGTACTAGTGTGGGAATTATCATTAAAGAATGGAGAGACTGTGAGGCCAATGGGCATCTTAGTGTGGGAATGTGGGAATTATCATTAGAGAGTGGAGAGACTGTGAGGCTAATGGGAATTATCATTAGAGAGTGGAGAGATTGTGAGGCTAATGGGCATCTTAGTGTGGGAATGTGGGAATTATCATTATAGAGTGGAGAGACTGTGAGGCTAATGGGCATCTTAGTGCGGGAATTATCATTAGAGAGTGGAGAGACTGTAAGGCTAATGGGCATCTTGTTGATGAAGTCCACACTCTCCTATGTATGTGCAGGTCTTGGAATTTTAGTATAGTCCCTTGTTAAGTTTGTTAATAGGGTAGCCCAGCTATTAGCTTCTTATGCTGGGTAGTCAACGAGGATAATATTGCATGGATAGAAGTAATTCCTCTGTTTTTAGCAACCCCTAGATGCTGATGTACCTGTTATTTGTCTCAAAAAAAATTATAACTTTTTCTTTAAAAAAAACCTCATTGAATTGAATTTAATTTCCCTTAAAAATGATAACATTGTTTGCATTTTTTTGGTCATGGAAAACTGGTGTTTGAATTTTATTGGGGAACCCAATGTACTACACTTAAAGTATTATACTTAAGTTTTGCACTTTCCCAAAACTATTACAATAATCCCTTCCAGTTTATAGCCACCCAAAAAACTCTCCTCATCACTCGTTGCTCTCTCTTCAATTTCTCTTCATTAATTCTTCCTTACGATGCTCTCACGTAGTCACATTTTAATTAGCTTCTCTCCCTTCCTTAAGAAAGAGTTTTCTTATTTAAAGCTAAGAAAATGTTGAGAGGTACAAAATTCTTCTTCTTTCTTATTGATCTTTTAGTTTGATTCCTATTTATTTATCTTATGATTTATAATATTTTTCTATATTTTAATTTTCTATTGAGTTGAGAGGTATGAAATTGATTTTGAATTTATTTTTGAATTTGGTTGAATTTAACTGCTATTTATTTTATGGTTGTTTGTAGTGACTTTTTTATATATAATTTCTATGAATATAATTTCTTGTAAATTTTTGATAGATTTAATGTTTTTTTCTTTTTCTAAAACTAATGCAGGAAGACATGTATGTATGTATGTATGTATATTTGTCATACTTTGTATTTTTCTTGAGTTGCAAATCAATATGATATTGTTACATCAGCCCCCTCAACCAAAAATTTCTGGCTATGCCCCTGTATATATGATCTCTAAATACCTATCATATATGCTTTTCAAATATCTACATTCTACATATTATAACTTGATAAATTTTTCGTCCAAAAAAGGTTAAAATTATAATTTTTATATGTTAAAATTTTACAAAAAATAATGAGTTTTGGATTAGATAATAAATTATATCAAATTTACATAAAATTTAATATGTATGAGAAGGATATGCCATCCAACAAGGGATTTAGACAAAATATTAGTATAACTGAAAAATTATTGTAATTTTAATTTCATTTCAGTTAAAATTCTACAAAATCTTACCTCCAGATTTAGTTGTTAAATTTTCTCATAAAAAGAAAAAAGATTCAGTTGTTATATAACCATTCTCACTTGCTGAAATCTATGCATGGCAATTCTTGTTAGCATGTCGGGTACATATCGTGTTGACTCATGAGTATTTAATTATATGAATCAACATTAACCCGACACATTTATTAAACGAATCTGAACTTCTTAACCTAACACAACTTGTTTATTAAATGGGTTAGTCACGCTGACCTATTTATCAGATTTTATCAAAGTGAAGAAAAAAAAAATTCAAATTTTAACCCAATTGCTATGCACTATGAAAAACTAAAAATAGACATTCAAAACTAAAACTTATCTTAAAATCACAAATAATTAATCACAATATGTCAAACAAAATAAATCACAACTAATAATTTTATATAACTAGGGTTTTGAAGGGTATATTGGTAAAATGACATTTAGTTAAACGGGTTTCGTAGGTTGGACTCAAATATAACATGTTTATTAAACAGGTTAGTTGTGTCAACTTATATATGACACAAACTCATTAAACCTCAACTCATAACCTATTAACTTCTTGTCGTGTAGTCAGTAGTGTCGAATTTTGCCACCCCTACCGAAATTTACTTTTTAAACTACTATAAATTTCACATGGCATTTCAACATTGTTCCTCAAATCCCTTGTTTGTTTCAACCAAACCTTAATGGCCAATTTGGATGAATGGGGAGGGAGGTGAAGTAGTTGGCTACTCCCCATCCATCCAAATTGGTTATAAATGTTTATTTTATTTAAGTTTTTTACAATATAATGCCAAATATCTCTTTTTTTCACAACGCTAATAAAACTTACTATAAAAATTTATAATAAATTATATAAATGGTTCTTATCATTTACACCATATATTAATTTGGTCCCTAACTTTTTAATTGTATTAATTTAGTTTCTAACATTTCAATATTGTGTCATTTTAGGCCTTGCCGTTATTTCTTGGATGGAAAATTCTGACGAAATAATATAAAATTAACTAACTTACCATATCAATTGCCAACTGTGCAACCACATCATATTAATATTAAAATTAAAAAAAAAATACAACAACAAAAAACCTAAATTGTTGTCACATGAGCTAACAAATTCAAGTTCTCTTGTGGATTATCGACACTAACTTTGTGACTTGGGGAAGCAACATTAGGCGAATTCCTAATTTCCTATTAGAGCTACTGGTATTTGTATTCCTCACTTGGGTTTTCTCTGCTGCCAAATTTGGTTTACCACCATAAGATGGGTCCACAAACCTTGACTTGGGTTTTGGGAAGGCTGACCTTGCAAGCTATTTTCATCTTGTTAAGGTCTCAGTTGGGATCTTTGAAGGCTTATTGGGAGTTTGATTGTTTTTGGAGAAGAAGAGCTTGAAACTATAGACATTTCTTTGCTCTTCAGGTTCTCAAGCTCTGTTTGCTCAAGATTTTGATATCTAACCGATTTACGCAAAGACCCAAATTGGGGATTCCTTGCCGCTACCATCTACAACTTTTGTTTTAATAGAGATAGTTAGAGATTAGGGACAGATGAGTGAGAGTGAGCGCGATGAGAGAGTCCAACGAGAGAGAGTTTTTAGGGATTTTAATTTTTCTCCCAACAACTTAACTCACGTGAGAACCACTATTTAGTTAAAAAAAATTTAATATGATGTGGTTGAATACTAGTCAACTGATATGGTAGGAAATTAATTTTTTATTATTCCATTTAACACATCAAACTTTTTCGGTAATAAATAACTGAAAGGACTAAAATGATAAAACACTGAAAGATTATAGACCAAATTGACACAATTAAAATGTTGGGAACCAAATTGACATTTGATGTAAAGAATAAGGATCATTTACGTAGTTTACCCAAACATTTATTCCATAAGGTTTACCATGCTGTTTATCCTTTCTAGTGTTTTTTTTTTTGATAAATTGGATGGTAGTAATGATTGGATAATAGAAGTATCAACATTACAGACACAATCACAATACAAACCGGAGTTACCAAAGGATAAGAAAGGCAAAACAAATGAGGGAGGAACATCAAAAGGAACAAAATCATATTGTGAAGAGGTTCCCTTTCTTGCCAAGGCATTTGCACAACCATTCCCTATAACAGTGCTGCACTTTGACTTGAGGAATCTGCCCCAACAACACCTTGCAGTTAGGGGTGTCAATTCGGGTTAGCGTGTCGAGTTTGTGTCGTGTCGAGATAGGAGTATTCGACTAAATGGCTCAACCCTAACCCGACCCATTTAATAATCGTGTCATGATCCTTCAACCCTACCCCGACCTGTTAATAAGGCGAGTTGACCTGACCCAACCCATTTGACACGCTTAATAAATGAGTCGTGTTGGGTTGACATGAATGTAACACAACCCATTTCAACCTACATAATATTAAATATAACATCTATCTGGAAATAATTATTTTTACATCCCAAAAAGCAGTGCATACATTTCAAGTCTTCAACCCACATTCAAAATAATATAATTCAACAAAAATATAACATTCATCTGGAAATAAGTTCTTTACACTCCAAAAGAAGTGCATATACTTCAACCCAAATTCAAAATAACAAAGTTTCACAAAATAAAATAACATAGTTCAACAAAAATATATTATTCTTGGAACTCGCCAAATGCTAAGTATCAATATTGAAAAAATTTGAGCAAACAGTAGACTAATCTTGACTATGACCACGATTATCATCCATAGATTCTTTGTTGATGTCCAAATTCATAACATCTTCCACAAGCTCATCCAATTTCATTTGTGTAAGTTCTATGCCACCAAAAAAAAAAAAAAAAGTATTAGTAGTTCTAAGGTCTGTAAAGTTTCAATTTCCAATTATATCCCTTGTAAATTTTTGTTATTACTCACTTTTCTTTTTAAATTTAAAATATATGTTGGATATAAAAGGTATTTGACAAATCTAAAATAAAATAAATATTTATTTGTTATATGAGTTAAACGAGTTGTGTTAAGTGGGTCATTTCGGGTTGACACAAATAAATTGGCGTGTCAAACGTGTCTATTGCGGGTTACGCGGGTTGACCCATTTATGACCTGTTTCTTATCGTGTCGCTTTCGGGTCGACCCGTTTATGACCCAAACCCATTAAGGCCCAACCCTAACCCGAAAAAACCTGTGTCGTGTTCGCGGGTTGGGTCGAACATTGACACCCCTACCTACAGTCATCAATAAGTGTAGCAAGATCTCCATTAGTGGCAGCATGACTGCTTACAAATGATACTACTAATTTAGACTTACTAGTTTCTAGTGGTTTTTTTTTTTTTTGGTCTTAAATAATCAAATACAAAAATTAATTGAAAACATAAGGTTTACAAAAATTGACATGGTATTTCCTCTTCTCACGTGGCAACTGAGTGCTTGTATCACAATGCTAATCATATCATATATAATATGGAAATTATTAGTTTATATTTTACTATTCAGTTAAGATTTAATGTTTAGTCTATAACAGTGGCGACTCTAGGAATTTTGTTCAGGGTGTTCCTATTCTACTTTGAAAAAATTTTAGGTCATTTCGGTCTATTTCGGGTGTTTCAGGACGTTTCGATAAATACCGGCCAAAATTCAAGATTTGGAAAAAAAAATGTTCTTAAAACCAAAACAAATTTGCATTCTGTACACCGAAAAATCTCAAAAGGAAAAAAAAAATGAAAAGAAAAGAAATAAACAAAGATATCTGTACAATAAACTATAAGTTCATTTGAAATATTAATAAAATTATTAATTATTGTTGTTTAGTTGTTTCATTAATTTGTTTGTTTTTTATAAATTATAATTTGTTATATTTTTGTTTCATTAATTATAAAATTATTAATTATTGTTTAGCCTTACATAATTTTATTTGTTTGTCCTTTATAATGTATTGGTTAATTATACTACTTTAATTATTATTGTTTAGCCTATCAATAAACTATATTGCTTTAATTTGTTTGTCATTAATTATATTGTGCTGTCTGGTCCCATGTGCCCATCTACCCCTACCCCACTCAACAGAGTCACAGACAAGCACAAGCCTCAATGCCTCATGCCTAATGTAGTGATGCCCCCAATCACAAGAGACAGCTACCAATCAAAAAATTTCACAGTCACAAATCACAATATACATTCCACTAAAAGACAATTAATATCTCACCAACACAACACCAACACCAACACACACCAACACCAACAAATAAGATAAAGCCAAATTCAAAAAGATAAAAAAAGAGAGGCAAAAAGCAAAATATTAATAAAGCATTCGGCCAGTTCAAAAGAGAGAGAGTTTTAGACTCTTAAAAGAATAAAGAGAGAGAGACTCATCACTCATTCATTAATTTCATTTCATTTGTGGATTCAGATAAAGAGAGAGAGAGAGAGACTGAGAGATTGAGAGAGAGTCAGAGAGAAAAAGAGAGAGTAATGCCTTGAGGGAGGGAGCATCGAGCACCGGAGCAGGAGCAGTCGAGCAGGGAGGCCTGAAGTCGCGCGATCTCCGATGAGGGGCGAGCAACGAGCGACGACAACGAGGGGCGATCTCCGACGATGAGCGAGCTGCGAGCGACGTGACGGCGTGACCGATCTCCGACGACGAGCGAGTTGGGAGCGAGCTGAGGTGTTGCTCTGACTCCTCTGAGGCATTGGTGCCTTGCTGAGTTGCTCTGTCTTTAGGTTTGCTTTAGGCTTTTAGTGATTTCTGATTTAGGGATTTGCTCTGTATTGGGGTTTTGTTTTGTTTTTTGTTTTTTTTTTTTTTAGAATCCGTGGGTTTGCTCTCTGTAATCTGTTGGGCTTGTCGTGGGTTTGGCTCTGTTACAATTTTTTTTTTTTTTTTTTTTTTTACTTGAAAGTAGAACAAATAAATTTTCTTTTATTTGAGGGTATTCCTAATTTTGTGATTGAGGGTGTTCCTAATACATATCAAATATAAAAAATTTTAATTATTATATATAATTTTTTTTTTCAAGTCAAGGTGTTACCAGCTTCACGTGGCGTCGCCACTAGTCTATAATGTAAATCTTATATGAATAGTACAATGTAAACGAAGAATTTTCCATACAATATATTAAAGTTAAGGCACAATTAAAATCCAAACTACTTCTAATTATAGACTAATTTTGCATCAAGTGTCCAATTTGAATTCTTAATTTTTGGTATCAAATGACCTATTTATAATACTTGATGCAAAAGCCAAGGTGACAATTCAATCACTTAGATAAGATCAACTCATCATTACTACTATTTAATGTTTTCGTATATAAGCACGAGTTACAGTCTCATAAAATGTATAAAAATTGAATGCATAAAGTTTACAATAGTGTCTATCCTTTTTAGTGGTTCTTTTTTCCCCTTAAATAGTCAAATACAAGAATTTGACCAATTCAAGTCATAAAGAATCAATTTGTGTTATAAGGTTTATCTTTTTACACTTTTGTATCAAGGGTCTCTTTAATTGAAACTACATCCCATTTAAAACCACTTCTAGCTCATTTAGTTATTTTCAATCTATTTGAAACTCACTCAAATTCTCTTTGAATTTTAAACTTTTCTTTAACTTAAATAAATTTCAATATAAAATTTGTCGACAATACTAGGTTCCAAAAATTAACTATGCATTTTCTAATGGATTTTCATACTTATGGAATATTATCCTCTTTGAAAAATTAATGTAAAGAGAAATAATCATCAAACTCTATGGTTGATAACAGAATAAAATAATTTCAAGCTCACAGATGATTAATTATTATTTTCTAATAAGCCAAATATCAATCCCTCATTGCTCATTCATTGTAGTCATTTATTAGTTATTACAACTAGGTATTCTTCTTGTAATATATCGATCATTACTCTTAAATATACATGTGTATATGCATGGGTGCATGGGTTACACGTTACTACAATTTCATTTTTTATCATTCATTTTTTTTTTTTTATGGTCTTGACTCTTGATATTCGTTTTATGTGTCAAAATGTGTCTTGTAAGGACGCAATTTGAGTCCTAAACCCAACAGTTAAAAGGATATAGGCCCAAAGAACCCAATACAATGAATTTATAGAGAATGAGTGGGAAAACTAAGCTCTAATGAGTTGGGTAACGGTTATAGTGGATCCAAATGACAATAAAATAAAAATAGACTAGCCTTATCTAAAGAAAATCGTCCCCGGCACAGTTCGAGGAGATCAGTTCTTGTATATAATGCTTGAAGTTGATTACAAATATGGTTCTTATTGATACAGTATTTCTCTCTCAATTCTCCGATCCCCTTCCCTTAGGGTCTTCTTTTTATTTTATACTATCCTCCTCTTTCATCTCTACCCTCCACGTGTAGATTGGATTGTTGGTATTGATCCTTGTCCCATTAGCACCTTCTTGAAGTCTTTGGGGAGTAGCTGTAAGGCTGAAAGTTACTGTTCAGGTATCGCTTCCTCATTAATGCGGCCAAAGAGTTAGCTACAGAGTATTCAATGCGGTGGTAACAGCTTTTTCTTATATATTTCATAGCTCCCATGCCTCCATGAAGTGCATCCTTGTCAATAGAAACTCCTAGAATGCTACTCTGGATGATGGGCCGCACCTTCTGACCTCTGCCTTGCTCATCCGAGGAAGCATCCCTCCTCGGGCCACCTTCTTGGACCATCATGCCTAGATCCCTTTCTTTATTTATTAGTGCCGACCTCTATGACATGTTTACTTGTCCTTAGACTATTAGGTGTCCTCGGACTGGGCCCCCGGCCCAATATATACTACTGGGCCTATCATCCCTACATGTCTCATCATTAATTAGAGGAACAACAAAGTTAGTTTATTCAAAAGATTTTAAAAAAATTTAAAATGACTATATATATATATATATATATATATAAATCAAGTGGAAAGAAATATCATTAAATTATTTTTCTGATATCTAAATAAAGAAAGAAAAGAAATAACCTCTTCCCAAATGGGAAAAATGAACTAAAAAACAAAATAAATAAATAATAATAATATTAAGAAAGAGGAAAAAAATCCACACATAGTTTGAAATAGATTCTACGTTCCACTTTATACTTTATTAATTGTAGTATGCAATGCATGGACGAAGGCACACTTGGGCTTTGGGGGGCAATGGCCACCCCCAATTTTTCTTTTTAAAATTTACTAGTATATATATAGGTACTAATTTTAACAATTTTGTTTTATAAAATTACTCTTTGGCCCCTCTCCTTAACAATATTATTGATTATTCTAAGAGTAATGCTACAACCACAAACTTTTCTACAATATTTTTATAAACTGTTGAGGCATAATTTATTACTAATTCGCATCTGAGTCCACCACTTATATCATTTTTTTACTTACCAATAACCACTCTCCATATAATTAATTTATAAAAAAAAAAAAAAAAAAAATTGTAACTCTAACATTTTTCTCCTTTTAAAGGCCATAAAAAAAAAAAAAAAAAAAAAAAAAAAAAAAAAAAACACTTAGCAGCTAAGTAACATCAGAGATAGAGCTCAAAGGTTAAAGCCACCACATGTAGATAGCAATAGAGCTACTCTTGGTAACTCCAAGTCTTGGCTCCGTCCCTGATGTAGTGTATCTTCTTTTTATTTTTCTTTTTTCATTTTAAAACTTTGGTTATTTTATAAGAAAAGAAAAAAAAATTATTAAATTGTGATGGATAGAGCATAAAGCGTACTATCTTAATTGTATTTTAATGCACAATTTTCAAACAGACTGTGTACGTATATGTGCAACAAATATTAATTTTTTAAAAAAATAAGATTGCTTTGGCCAACCCCAAAAAAAAAAAAAAAAAAAACCTTATGTTGATAGCATATTTAGAATTGAAAATAGTCAAAAGTCTTGTAACTCAATTTGCTGATACTTACTTTGTTTCTTATTAAAATAAATAAATAATTGGCATTTTGTGTTGTTTTCAATAAAGACATTCAAGGTTTAAATCTCTATACCCCATGACCCTAACTATGAATTTATAAAATAATAGTAATAATAAAAATGGGGTCTAGTTAATAGATACTCTTAGAGCATTTGTTAATAAACTATTTTATAAAATTTTGATATTATTTTTATGGAAAATATAAAAACCTGTTAAATTTTTTTTTTCTTTTCCTATAAAAAAATTTCAAAAAAATATTTCGTAAACTAGTAATACTCTTAAGGCATCCGTTAACTTTTCCAATAAAAACGAAAAGACTGAAGCTCCCATTTATGTTTACTCTGTCCTTAACTCCTCATTAGTGAAAATGTAGAATGTTCCACTTCCACCGTTGTAGGCTGCAGCTTGCGATGTGCAAACGTAAATTCTAAAATGGTTTGTAACGTATCTTATTGACCTGATCTTAATTGGTAAAGATGAAATGGCTGAAGCACCTATATATGTTGACTCTATCCTCATTAGTGAAAATGTGAAATGTTCCACCCTTGTTGGCGTGAATTCTCAAATGGTTTGTAACTAATTATCTTATTGAACTGATCTTAATTGGTGGGTACTACGGACTTGTTAATGGTTAGTTAGATTTCTAGGATTTGGGTTCTCTTTATTTTGGCCATTTCTTATGGTGTATTTGGTTTAGAGTCGAAAATTGTTTACTGTTCACAGATAAGGGCCCATTGTTGGCGTGAGCTGTCTAATGAGATAAGTATAGAAATATGTTTATGTAAATCCCATACTTCAAGGGATGTCCTTATTTTTTGCCGCAAGATATGTATAGGTTAGAATAGGTTCCTTTGCTCTGTATCTATATAGATTGTATTCAACACATAAGAAAGAGATACAGAAAATATACTACCTTTTGACATGGTATCAGAGCACGTCCCTAGGACCTCTGCTCAAACCACTGTGTGACCAGAAAAAAAATAAAACCAGACCCGATAGACTCCATGGCAGAATCTAGAGACCTAACACAACCTCTCAATTCCCAGACTGATTCCATCCTTAACGATCTGACTACAAGAATGACGGAGGTCTTGACTAGAGCCCAGACCTCCCCTCAACCTCTGCTTGCTGATTCTTCAACTACTCCAATCGGTATCAAGTTGGAAGGATCCAACTATGCCTTATGGTCCCAGGTTGTCGAGATGTATATCTCTGGCAAGGACAAGCTGGGATATATCAATGGAGATTCTCCTCAGCCTCCAGAAACCGATCCTTCATTTAGGAGATGGCGCACCGAAAACGCCATTGTCAAGGGATGGTTGATCAACTCGATGGACCCTTCTTTGATTGCCAATTTTATCCGATTCCCAACTGCAAAACAGGTTTGGGATTCTGCTGCTATAACCTATTTTGATGGGACAGACACGTCTCAAGTCTATGATCTCCGACGTCGTGTTACTCGTATGAAGCAGGCGGGTGGATCCATTGAAAAATACTACAACGACCTTCAAGGGTTGTGGCGAGAAATCGATTTTCGTCGTCCTAACCCGATGGAGTGTGCTATTGACATACAGAAATACAACTCCATTCTACAGGAAGATCGAGTTTATACTTTTCTTGATGGACTAGATGACAGATTGGATAAAACTCGGAGTGATGTGCTCCAAATTAAACCATTCCCTACGGTGGAACAGGCCTATGCATTTGTCCGTAGGGAAGAGGTCAGGCAGACCGTGATGATCTCGGGTGCAGATACTACTCCAGGAGCAGTTATGGCTTCCAAAGGGATCAAGGGAAGCCATCACCAACTTCCACCGAAACCAGGAGCTTTTTCCCTGAGCAGCGGGAAATCCAACTCCTCATTTAAAACAAAACCACCATCTGAAGGCATGAAGTGTACCCATTGCGGCAACTCCAAACACACCCGTGACACCTGCTTCAAACTACATGGATATCCAGAGTGGTGGAATGACCTTCAAGCACGGAAAAAACGGGAAACCATTGCTAATGATGACCACACTGGGAGAGCTGCTGTGGTTACCTGTGATACTTCGTTATCCCTCATCCCTCAAGCCGAATCTTCACATGATCCAGGTACTTCGAGTAAGGCATTTCATATCTCTACTCACAATGATAATGAGGACTGGATTCTCGACTCTGGGGCTACAGACCATATGACATTTGATTCAAAAGATTTCTCTAATACAACTCAGCCGAGACGGAACTGTGTTGCAAATGCCAATGGGGTCACTTATCCAGTTACAGGGGCTGGAACAGTGACTTTATCTCCTTCCCTTTCATTATCTAATACCTTACTTGTACCCTCTCTTTCAAATAGACTGATGTCTGTAAGTCAAGTTACTTCAGATCTTAATTGTGTGGTATTGATGTATTCTACTTTTTGCCTTCTTCAGGATATTCTCACCAAGGAGATAATTGGGCGTGGTACTAAGAGGGGGGGGGGGGGGGGGGTTATACTACGTGGATGACTTCAGTTCAGGAAGAGCAAATCACATGCACCACACAGTTGGTAACAAGGAGAGACAGATTTGGTTATGGCATCATCGACTTGGGCATCCATCATTTGGGTATTTGAAGCACTTACTACCTGGGTTATTTTCCAATGTAACACACTTAGATTTTAAATGTGATACTTGTATCTTAGCCAAAAGTCATAGGGCTTCTTATCCCATGAGCATGAATAAAAGCATGATTCCTTTTGAGTTAATACATTCCGATGTTTGGGGACCTTCCCCAGTAACTACATCTTCTGGTCATCGTTGGTTTGTAATTTTTGTTGATGATTGCACACGAATGACATGGCTTTACCTCCTAAAACACAAAGATGAAGTATTTGCTACTTTTCAATCATTTCATACCATGGTTCAGACACAATTTTCTGCAAAAATTAAGATCCTTCGTTCTGACAATGGAGGGGAATATGTTAATCAACAATTCCAGACATACTTCAACAGCCATGGTATTCTCCATGAAACCTCATGTTCACAAACCCCACAACAAAATGGTGCTGCTGAAAGGAAGAATAGGCATATCTTAGAAACTGCCCGTGCTCTATTGATCAATGCACATGTGCCAAATAGATACTGGAGTGATGCTGTTGCCACAGCCGTGTATCTACTGAACCGTATGCCCACCAAAGTCTTAAAATTTCAGACTCCATTAAAGGTGCTTTCTGATCATGTCTCCTTGCCTACTGTTTTGATGATTCCTCCCCGAATTTTTGGTTGTGTTGCTTTTGTTCACCTTCATAAAAATCAACGAACTAAGTTGGACCCATGTGCTGTCCGGTGTTTATTCTTGGGGTATGGAGTACACAAAAAAGGATATAGATGCTACGATCCCATTGCAAAAAGAACCTACATTACCATGGATGTCACCTTCCTCGAATCTGAAAATTTTTTCTCGTCACCGGTATCCAATTCCCCTCTTCAGGGGGAGATCTATGGTGAAGAACGGAATTGGTCTGATGTTGAAATGTTAGGCGTTGGTGACAATCCAGCACATCTGAATGATGACAATAACATGGTTGAACATGTACCTAGATCTGAACCTGAACCTATACCTGAACTGTTAAGAACTGAAGCTGAACCAGTGCCTGAATCATCGGAAGATGCAGAATTTGATGAATCCCTCCGCTCTATAGTACCCGACGACCATCCTGTTGAGAATATTCCTGAGGTAAGCTCTCCTACCACACCTTTACAAACTAATGCTATAGATACATCTGTGGGTTATGTTCTACCTTTCAGACACAATCGAGGCAAGCCTCCAAATCGATACTCCCCAGACATAGAAGAACGGCGATCCAAGTATCCAATAGCTAATTATATGTCTACTCAAAGATTATCGGAACCTCTCAGGGCGTTTGCACATACACTCTCCTCATGTCAGATTCCGAGTAGTGTTGAAGAAGCTTTATCGAATCCGAAATGGGCTCAAGCTATAAAAGAAGAATTGGAGATGTTGCAGAAAAATAACACATAGGTTTTGAGTGTGTTGCCTGAAGGGAGGAAGACAGTGGGGTGCAAGTGGATTTTCTCCATTAAATATAAAGTAGATGGGTCGATTGATCAATACAAGCCGAGGTTGGTAGCAAAGGGTTATACACAAAAACATGGTATAGATTATCAGGAAACTTTCTCACCTGTAGCCAAACTAAAAACTGTTAGAGTTCTGTTATCTCTTGCAGCAAACTTAGATTGGCCATTGCACTAACTTGACGTAAAAAATTCCTTCCTCCATGGTGATCTTGAAGAGGAGATTTACATGGATATTCCACCAGGCTATACTGCTACATCAGAGGCAAAGATCGCATGTAGGTTACAATGAGCATTGTATGGACTAAAGCAATCACCTTGAGCATGGTTTGGCAGATTGAGTTCGACAATGAGGAAATATGGGTTTCAACAAAGCAATTCTGATCACACTCTCTTCCTAAAACATCAATTGGGAAAAATAACAGCCCTCATAGTTTATATAGACGACATGATAATTACAGGGGATGATGTAGAAGAAATATCCAGGCTTCAAGAGCAATTGTCAACTGAGTTTGAGATGAAGAACTTAGGAGGGCTTAAATATTTTTTGGGCATTGAAGTGGCAAGGTCAAGACAAGGCATATTTCTTTCCCAAAGGAAATATATACTAGACTTGCTGGCAGAGGTAGGATTACTAGAGTGTAAGCCTGCTGATATTCCAATTGTCCAAAATCATAAACTTGGAGAATATGTGGACCAGGTACCAGCGGACAAACAGAGGTATCAACGGTTAGTGGGTAAACTCATCTATTTATCTCATACTCGGCCAGATATTGCTTATGCTGTGAGTGTAGTGAGTCAGTTCATGCACTGCCCGACTGAAGACCATATGGATGTCGTAATGTGAATCCTTCGTTATTTGAAGTCCTCTCTTGGGAAAGGACTTATGTTCTCAAAGAATGGCCATTTGAAGGTTGCTGGCTACACAGATGCGGACTGGGCAGGGAACATCACGGACAGGAAATCTACTGCTGGGTACTTTACTTTGTGGGAGGCAACCTAGTTACATGGAGGAGCAAGAAACAGAAGGTAGTTGCCTTGTCTAGTGTTGAAGCTGAATTTCGGGGAATGGTCAAGGGAATATGTGAGCTCCTTTGGCTGAAAAAGCTGCTAGCTGAGATCGGTGTTGCTCCTAGTTCCGAAATGAACTTGTTCTGTGATAACAAGGCGGCCATTGCTATCTCCCACAATCCGGTTCAACATGATCGCACTAAGCACGTTGAGGTGGATTGGAATTTCATCAAACAGAACCTTGAAGAAAAGATTATTCAGCTTCCATTTGTTAAATCAAAAGACCAGTTGGCTGATGTACTCACAAAAGTAGTGTCTGCAAGGAACTTCTACAACTCACTTGACAAGTTGGGCATAAGAGATATCTATGCACCAACTTGAGGGGGAGTGTTGGCGTGAGCTGTCCAATGAGATAAGTATAGAAATATGTTTATGTAAATCCCATACTTCAAGGGATGTCCTTATTTTTTGCCGCAAGATATGTATAGGCTAGAATAGGTTCCTTTGCTTTGTATCTATATAGATTGTATTCAACACATAAGAAAGAAATACAGAAAATATACTACCTTTTGACACCCATTTCATATATCTTACCAAATATTGTAGTGAAACAAACAATATTTGGTAATAAAGAACTATATTAATAGAAGAAACAAACAATCCCCATTCTAATCCTGCTTTTATGGTAAGAAGCCATATAGTAAAATTAAAAGTGGTAATATATATATATATATATGGTAATCAACACAAGAGGCCTAATGAACAATTAGCATTTGATGGATATTTAATTCCTTGAAAAATGTCTTTGTTAACCATACCAAAAATTCAACGATTTTTAGCATATTTGATTGGAAGTCAGGATTTTGACAAATACAGTTAATTGAGGATTCTAGACAATTAAAAACATTTAGCACACCTAGAGGACATTATCGTTGAAATGTAATGCCCTTTGGACTCAATATAGTTCCTCAATTTTTTCAAAATTTGATGGATAAAAATATTTAAAGTCCTAAAATATATTTGTGAATTCTATATAGATGACATTCTTGTGCTCTAAAACAATAGAAGATATAATTTTTTTTTTTTTAAATTGTTTGTGAAAGATTTCAAAATTATGGCATAATTCTTTCCCCAAAGAAAATTGGGGTGAAGAAGGAATCTATAGAATTTTCAAGCTTGATTTTAAATCAATCAGGTTTGAAACTACAAGAACATATAATTACTAAAATAAGATAATTTACTTGGAAAAATTGGAGATAAACAATTACATTTTTTTTTTATAAATTCTTAACTATGGAAAAAATTATATAAAAAATTCTCTCTAAAAAGAAACATCTCTTTTTGAAAACTTAAAAATTAAAAGGGATTTGTCTAGTCCAAAAAAGGACTCAGAAAATGATAAACAAATCAAAAGAGATATAGATGATTTATTAGAAGTTTATTTTCCTTAAAAAATGAGATAAACTAATACTTGAAACAAATGCTTCTAACAAAAGTGAAGGATGTATTAGAAAAGTATTTGTCTAGACGAATAAATGACTAGAAATGATAAACAAATCAAAAGAGATATAGATGATTTATTAGAAGTTTATTTTCCTAAAAAATTATATAAACTAATACTTGAAACAAATGCTTCTGACAAAGAGTGAAGGATGTAATAGAAAAGTATTTGTAAGAATATAAGGATCACTCTAATTATAAGACCCAAAGAGGAATTAGATCGATAACATATCTGTTAAATTACCGATTCTCCCAAAAGCTTAAGCTGTTAGGAAATGGTGAATTTAATCACTTAACCATAAATCTAACACTCCCCCTCACTTGTGGGCCTAAACTTCCCCTTAATAAGTGGGGGCCCAACAAGTAGGAATTTAATATTTTAAATGGGAGGTATAGTAAAGCCAGAGATCGAACTTAGGATCCCCTGCTCTGATACCATGTTAAATTACCGATTCTCCCAAAAGCTTAAGCTGTTAGGAAATGGTGAATTTAATCACTTAACCATAAATCTAACAATATCTTATTCCTGAAAGACTTCAAAAAGAAGAATTAATTTGTGAATATAATTCTTGAGAAATTCTACTAGCCTACTAACACCCAAGCATATATTTAGAAACCCTCATAATAATAAAAAATTACAACATAATAATTTTTAAGCTAAAACTAACAATTACTCCAATGTAAGTGATTAACCAAATTTTATATTGCTAGCTAACACATATGATAACTAAAACGTATAGGAAGGAATATGGAAATGCGGAAAAGAAACCAAATCGAAGCTAAACCCCAAGAAGTATTTAGGAAGAGTAAACCTCGAGCACTTGAAAAACCTCACCCTAACCACATTGTTAGGAAAATCTCCACTACATGAATAGTTACAGTACAAGTAAGACTATGAACCCTCCAAACCCATATCCCCTATGTACTTAGTCAAGCTCCAACGCTAGAAACCAATTTCATGAAGCCTTTTCTACAACTAGTTGACTAGAGACATTACTGTTGAGTTTAGATATAATTTTTAACTGAGAAAGTATTAAGTGAATCATTGATTATAATTAACTTCCCAAATAAAAGATGATGAGATATTAGAATAAGAAATTAAGAAGTCCTCCTTTCATAATCAAATTTGGAATTTAAAACCAAGTTGTTATGTTGGAAGGAGATAAGTAGATCAAATAATAAATTCATATTGTCTATTCCAAATAGGTTGAGTCATTGATGCTAAAAGATCTCTTTTGTGATTTAAATGTAAGTTTAGATTTGAAATGAAATTTGGGAGGAATAAATGATGATGGACCTTAGCACATTGCTCAATGATCATGGAATTTTCAAATAAACGACTTGTAGCAAATGGTGTCACCAAAATGACTTGTGGTTCAAGCCACCTATTGGTGTCACCAAGGACTATTATTTCTAAGATGACATGTAGCTGGGGAAATGCTGTAATTTTAAGATTGAGACTAACCAAATTAATAATGAGTTTTTAATAAAAAATATCCAAAATACATTATTGGTCCTAGTATAAAGTATAAACTAGGGAGAAAATGGGCAAATGCCCCTTTCAAAAAAAAAAATCCAGCATTTTGTCCTATTTCCCAAACTAATTAGGAAATACCCCTTTTTTGAAACTTGATTTTCTCAAAATCGAGTTATAAAAAAAAAAAAAAAAAAAAATTTCTATAGCCTATAATGACGTTTTAAGAACCTATAGTGGCGTTTTGTAATTCGATCTCTATGAAGTTGAGTTACATGCAATTTTTTTCTTTTTTTTTTACCTATAACTCAACTTTATGGAGATCAAGTTACAAAACGTCACTATAGGTCCTTAAAACATCATTATATGCTCCTTAAAAACACCACTATAGTCTATAGGGCTTAACTCGATTTTGAGAAAATCGAGTTTCAAAAGAGGAACATTTTCCTAATTAGTTTGGAAAAGATGGCAAAATGCTAGATTGTTTTTTTAAAAAGGGGAAAGGCCAATTTTTTCCTATAAACTAGAAATGGAGAGAATTGTATTTTACTACAAGCTGAGAGTCAATTGAGTTAATAGAATCGGGGGCTTTTTATTTTTAAAAATATTGTTATTACAATAATAGGAGATTACAATTCAGATTCTTGTCCAAATAATTAAAGGCTTTTCTTGTAGCCACGTTATCATGCGGTGCTTGATGGAGAGGAGTTAAAAATAGTTACGTTGCCTATTTCTTGGACCCAGACGTATCAATTTAAGCAATATTTGAAAAGATCTTTTTCTTTTTGAGAAACCTATTTGAAAAGATCTTTAATCCAAGTATAAACAATGGATGTGACAAATAACTATAAGTACTAGGATCATGATAGCGTCATTAGCAAGAGTTTTTATGAACCGATGCATTATTGATTACCTTGTGCATTTTAAGAATAGGATTCATGAGCTTAAATATGAAAAGTTCTCAAACACTGCCATGGTTTAAATATTTTAATGATAGCAAATTGGCAATTTAATTTTGTCACTAAAATATGAAATATGTTTGATTTTAGTTAAATTATAAAACGTTTTAATTTCATCATTTGAGTTTTAAAAATAGAACAAATTAATTCCTGTCTATTTTCTATCCAGTATTTGTTAACTAGATGAAAGATATGTTGAGTGGATTGCTGATAGAACACGTTTTTTGGTGACAATAGCACTGATAAAATTGCATTTTTTTGCTCCTTAAAATATGGGTCGGTTTGATTTTTGCTTCATTGAATATTGGGTCAATTTAATTTTGGTTGCTTAGATTAGATTTTTAAAATTTTGAGAAACTATCAAACAGTCTACTTTATCATTGAGGAACCAAAATCAAACATACCCAACTATTATTATAATTATTTTTTAGATTCAAACATACCCTTTTAGCTTTGTCCTTATCCATTTGAACTACTTAACATATATGCACAGAGCTGATCCTCGTGTCATGTATCCTCACTTTCCTCCTCTCCATCCAGCCCTCCCACAACGTTAATAATGCGCAATACCAATCCCTTTTTCTCACTTTCCAAGTCATTGAGCTTGTAATTCACATGACACCATTAACAACAAGAAAGAAGCAAAAAAAGAAAAAGCTGACTTTTCGCTATAGTTATATCCATAAAGGGATTACTTTTGAGAACAGACAAACATGTAAGTTCCTCCCTATACTTTTAAGCCTAGTAATACATATGCTACGTAGTAGTAATAAAGAGAGAGTTTTGAAATCAGATGGTGTTGTTGTTTTTTGACTCCTTTAGGAAAGAACCAGTCGCGGTGATCTCACGCACTGGCTTGTCGGTGTACCTGATGACGTTATAGACCCATGCACCGGAGATAGCCCCAAGAATGGGTGCTACCATGTATATCCATATTCCCCTGTATTCACTGTGTACAATTGCAGGCCCCAAGCTTCTTGCTGGATTCATTGATGCTCCTGTAATTGGCCTGTCAAATAGCATAGGATGATCCCAATTTCATTATGTTAGCATTCCAAATATGAAGATATTTGTTCATGTAAATTGTACACAATTGTATACATTTGCATGAACAGCCTACAATATTGTATTTGTTTAGTTTATAATGTTAGTGTACATGACCAATGTAAAAACAAAATTTTGCATATGAAAAACAAGGAAAAAGTGTGCATTTAACTGGCGATAATTCCTAATGTGAACATATTTATTTTTTATGATATGGTTCAATCAGATTAATTGGATTATAAGTTATTACCCTGAAAACATGACGTTAAGTAGGATCGTTGACCCAACAGCAAGGCCAGCAAGCTCTCCAATCTGCATTAACCAAACAAAAAAAGGTAATTTTCAATGGTGTATAGAGAAATCATAACTGATTGTGTACACAGATAAGCTTTAAAGTTATTTTAGTATTACAAGTAACTAAAGCACGTGAAAGTAGTATAATAGGCAATTTACTTGATAGAATAAAATTCTTGACGCTACAGGCCAACGAAAAATTAGTGAATAATTTTTGCTCTAAACCACTAGTTTTAGTTACATCACTTTTTTAGATGAGTCATGAGACATGTTTAAATATTACGTACACATAAATAATCTTATAAATTGATTTATTTGGACCTAAACTTTGTCCAAAAATTAATTAACCAACCACAGTTGCTAGTTGCTAATCATAAATTGTCTCTTCCAAAAAAAAAAAAAAAAAAAATCATAAATTGTTTCGTAAGTCTATATCAAAATTGGAGCAATATAAAGGGATAAGAACTAACAGCTCTGTTATCAGTGGCAACACCGGATATGACAAACATGAGGTAGAATGTGATTATGAACTCAATCACAAAAGACTGCATGTTTGACCCAGCCGGCAGTGTTCCTGGAAAGTGGTTCTGCTGCCCTTGGAAGAGCAACCTAAGAGTTCCACTTGCAAGTGTTGATCCAAGGACTTGAGCTGCTATATAAGCAGGCACCTACAAGATAAAAATTTAACAGGAAAAAATGGGGATCATATCAGAGAGAGAAATCTGATTTACATAGCCATCACTTTGATCTTAATTAAACAACAGGGTAGTAAATTAGATCAATAGATCAGTTGAGTATAGCATGGTTTTGCAGAACATTATGTTAAAATACAAGCATTAAGAGTTTTAAGACAGAAAATTTACCAAAATTGAACAAGTTTTTTTTTTTTTTTTTTGTAAAGACTTAAGATGTGATATTTTGTTTCTTCATGATCATTTCTTGCAGTAATGACGTGTACTTTTAGCGACGACCGAAAAGTCAATACCAAAATTCTTGGAGATGAGACTATGGTTGGTGTGGTTTACCTGCTTGGCTGGAAATCTTTTGCAAGTGGCAAAGGCAATAGTGACTGCTGGGTTAAAATGAGCACCAGAGATGTGGCCAACAGAGTAAACCAGTACCGTCACGGCCAGACCCCAAACTATTGCAATTCCTGGCGAAGTCACAACCTTGTCCTTGTCCAAATTCACCACCACCGCAGCACAGCCCACAAATATCAAGAAGTATGTACCCACCGCCTCTGCAATCAACTGCCATCAACAAAAATTTCCATGTTAAATTCACTTCTCAAGATTTGTACTTGGTAGAAGAAGTTGCCTTAGACAGAACAAAAAAAAAAAACATACATAGAATATGTCTTTTTGAGGACAATTGGCATATAAGATTTGTCTATCTATAATATCAAATAGATGAAAGAAGTAAAAGAAACCAACTATGCTGTCTTTCATTTATCACAGAGAAATTAATTACAACATAGTTCTCGGTGAGAATGAGCATGAATTTTTTTTCAAATGGGTTCAAAGGAAATGCAAATATTAGTACTTGAAAGCAGATGAGGAGTACTCACCTTCTGCATGAAAGGTATAGAGACACGGAAGCCAAATTCACGGTTGGGTTTGGAGGCAAAGGTTGGAGATTCATGATTAACATTCAAAGCAACAGCATCGTTGCCATTGGTTCCTGAATTCCCAGCCATCACTCTTGAGTTTTGACACAAAAAGAAGCTGTGAGAGCAAACGATCAGAGTGGGAGAGAATACTAAGCTTTGGATCTCACAATTTCAGAATGGACAAAGAAACCCAACTGCACAAACTGCAATTTATTATGGTTACCAAAGGTCCAAAAAGAACTTGGGGAGGGAAAAAGATGAGGACTTTTTCCAATAAAGAAATATGTATTGACGAATGCCCTTTCTTGCTATTAAAATAGTGTATAAAAAAAATCATAGGAGATATCGTTGAAAATTTTGATGTTTAGAAGTTGCCAAGAGAGCACAGCAGTAAAGGCTTATTCAACTACCCACCGCAAAGACTGGGGGAATTGAATGTCATATCTGTAGTCTGTACACTACTAATTGGTCCCTTTCCCCCTTTTTTACTTATGATGACCTGTTAGCTAAATGTTAAGTAGGTAGGCACATACTAATAACAATTGACCCTGTACTCAGTTACAGAAGCAAAAAAATGACCCTGTCTTGCAAAAATATCAGGACAAAGTTTACTTTTGAACCAGTTTTGAGCTCTCTCTCCTAATCTATTTGGTTTAGATTTATAAAATTATCAATGTGTGTTATTATTACTATTTAACTTATAGTGTTCTTTCATGATGATTATTTTTTATTATTTAAATAAGTCTTATAACACATTTAAAAAGTTATAAATTGAGAAAAAATAGCTCCAAACAATTCATATAAACTATGCATGAATAATCTCTTCAATCACAACAATATAGATTGAGGGAAAATAGCTCCAAATTAATTTAGAACTAATATTTTTCTAAATAGAAAATGGTGGAATGAAATTTAGATTTCAAATAAAGGTTTTACTAATGTAGGCTCTAAGGATTAGTAACTATTTTAGGAAACTTAAAAAATAAAAAATAATAAAAAATTACTAACTTTTTGGACAGTTTTTTCAATTCCTCATAAAATATTTACAAAAATGGATGATTAATGTATACTCTAAGAGCATACATTAACCGAACTCCAAATATTTCCTTGTTATTTTTCAACCAAACTCCAAACACTTAATTTATTTAATTTTTTAGAAGGTTAAAATATTATTTGATTTATTTCCATTCCAAAATATGTTTTTAGTTCTACTTAAAAAGTGTATATAAATCTACTTTTATTTTCATCCTTAAGATTTTAAAAAGTTCTACCGATGCCCTTGAAAATCCAAAATATTATACATTTCGCCCTTCTATTTACTCTCGTCAATTTTGAGTATGAAGAAAGGGACAAAAATAGAAACGGAACTACATTCCTTTCGTTCCTAAAATATGTATTTCGTTGCTTATCAAAAAAAAAAAAAAATGTATTTCGTTATACACACCGAAAAAAAATTTAACAAAATAGGCAATGATGAGTTACATATGGTATAAAACTAATAAAAGAAAAAAAAAAAAAAGATGTATTAGCTATTTAAATAAATTATCTATTTTCAAAAACATATACTTTTAATTTTTTTTTTTTTTTTTGAGAAACAAACACACACACACAAGGAAGAGGGAAAGGGGTTCTAACACAAAGGCACACAATAAGTTATGTATGGTATAAGAATAATATAAAGAAAGTTTGATACAGTAAGTATTTACATAAATTTAATACAATTATAGGAGGACCATTTGCTAAATTTTATATATAGTGTTTGGTTTGCGTTTGCGTCAGATGTGTTTCGCGTTCCAACCCCTTTTTTTTTTCTACTAACCCAGCGCCTCTTGCATTGTTCATGGGACATGAACAGTGCAAGAAGGAAAGTGAACAGTGTTTTCCTAGTGAACAGTAATTTGAATTTTTTTTTTTTTTCAGCTTTCAGCAAAATAAGTAGTATTCAAACGCACACATAACCTTCCATTCTTATTATATACATAAGTAACAAGTTAGTTTTTTTTTTAAAAAATCCTTTTTATGGTCATGATATTCATTTTCTAGAAATATTTTTTCACGGTTTTCTAGGAATTTGCCTGAGGAACACCAAAGTAGATTAGTTCAAAGATTTACAAAACAAAAAACTTCAGAAGAGATGGGTTTAAAAGTATAATAAATCTACATTATAGTTGAGGTCAGTAAATAATTATTTCAAATCAAAACTTTTAAATTGGATTGTAATTATTTGATTTTCCACTTTGGATTGAAATTAATTTATTAACTTTTTTATTATTTAGTTTTTTAATAATGGGATTCTCAAAAAAAAAAAGCTTTTTAATAATGAATTTCTTAATTAAATATCATATGGATTTAAGTATTTATATTTCTAGTTATATTCCTTATTAGTTATTAGTTAGAACAAAAGGTTCATATATTATGTTGTTTATTAAAAAATATATGATTATATTCTTAAAAATGTTGAAATTAATTAAATAATTGTTTTGAATCAGCTATCAAGAAAAAATCAACATCGATCTCAACAAACATCAGTTGCCCAATAAAGTGGTAATAAGGGTATTTAAAAAAATTATTCAAAGCAACCCTATGAGTTTGTTTGGATATTTCTTATTGTCGAAAATTGAAAACTGAAAACAATGTAGTAAAATAATTTTTAAATGTATAAATAATACCGTAAGATCCAATTTATAAAAATAAAATAAAAAAAAATAAAAAAAATTGCTAAATGAAAATACTTGTGAATCTCATGAGCAGTACACAAGATCCACAAAAAGAAACACTTTTATAGGAAAACGCACAAAATGCACTTCCCAAATGGAGGCTGTGTTGGACTTAGAAATTTTTTTGAAATATAAAAATTCGTGGAGTAAAATTGCAGTAATGAATTGTTCATTTAAAATAGAAACTTTTTTTATACAAAACCGTGATTAAATTTTTTTTTATTTTTTCTAGCTAAAGTTTGCACCGCTGAAGACTGAACCCTAATTTAGTAATTTACCTCAAAATCATTTCAAGTTTAATGGGTGCGATTACAAACATTCATGGCACCGGGGCTCCGCCATTGTTTTGTGACTATCAAGAACATAATTACTACAAATGTCTCAAATTTTACTGGAAAACCTGAAGATCGAAGCTAATAGGACAACTTAATTGGTTTAATCTAAACTCACTGTCAAAATTGGATAATCCAAGTTATTGGGTTTTGATAGGACCAAAAATTCTATTTGGATATAGCATTTTGCTCACTGCCTAGGTTTCAGACTTTTAAGCCGCCAGGATGTTCTTGGACAAGTCACAATTCACAAGAGCCACGCTTTGAAGTTTACGCAATTCTGTTTGACGTGTATTCCCAAAGATTATTCTAACGAGGCTATTGTCTCGATCAAATGACGATTCACATATTCTTTGTTGTACCATACCCAAAAAAAAGTATTCTTACATATATTCTCTTTCAATTATATTTTATTGATATTTTTGTTTATTTACTTTACTCTTTCTGATTGATAATATATTATATTTTTATGAATTTGTTACATTTTCATTAATTTCTTTGGGGGAAAAAAAAAAACAACAACAACAACTCTAGAATGGCCCCTTTTATGACAAATTAAACCATAACTTTTTGGTTTTAGCATTTTAAACCCTAGATTTTGTAGGCCATGGCAATCTAACCCTTCTCTCAATATCTATTGAAAACCATGAATGAAATAAACCTATATGATGAGAAGAAAAAAATTTATTGGCATCTATTATATCCAAACAACAAAATTTTACATTGGACAGAGTTTGTCTTTTTCTCCATATTATAGTCAGAAAGTTTGAGAGAGAGAGAGAGAGAGTTTTTTTTTTTTTTTTTTTTTTTTTAATACAAGATAGAAATTCTACTCTAACCTAATCTAAGTATATGTGAGAGTTATGGACAATAAAATAAGAGAGAGTGAGAGAATATACTAGCTAGACTAAGCAAAAAAGTATCATTTGCATGTAATGGGCATTAATGAAAAATTTCTTCCCAACTTATTCCATTAATGATTTTTTAACTTATATGGATGGAAGGTTAAATTATCATGATTTGTATATTTTGGAGTTTAAAATGGTATAATTAATCACTTAAAATTTAATTTGTCACAAGCGACTAACTTTGGATTTTTTTTTTTTACTTTTCCTTAAATTATCCTATTTGTTGTGTGAAACACAAATATTTTAAAAAATACATCATGCTTATATTTAAAAGTATAAATACATATATTAAAAAATTTTCGTATTATATTTCTTCAAAAATACTTTAATTTAATTGAACTCTAACACTAGCTCTTTTTGGCAATCTAGTTTGTTTTTGTCAAATTGTATTAATATAATACCAACAACAGATTTATCAAAATAAATATTTTAAAATTTTTTTTGAGAGAATATTTTAAAATCTTAATATGTGTGTATATATATATATATATATATATATATATATATAAATATCAAATTAAAAAAATAAACAATTTAAAATTAATAATATGAGAAAATAGTGTGCCTTTCATTCATAGTTTGCCTAAAAGTAAAAGAAAATTTAAAATATATATGTATACACTCAATCCATTTGAGTTACGTAATTGATATCTTAAATTATTTAATTTTTTAACAATTCTTATGAAAATATAAGCATATATGCTTATATTTTCATTTCTGAATTAGAGATTAAAATAATAATAATTTTATATGTGTGTGTGTGTATATATATATATATATATATATATATATATATCATTTCTCTTAATGCCAGTTTTTCATTGAGATTCTGCAAGAACTGTTGATGCAAGAATTGTTGATGGTCTGATTGAATGTAGCTGAATTTGAGGACAGCCTCACCTCCAGAGAGAGTGAGAGAGAGAGAGATAGAGAAGGGAATAGGAAGACAATGATAAGGGAAAGAGTAAGAGTGATTGATTACCAACTTGTTTGAATTGTTATTAGTCTTGGCTGTAGCCTTTATACAAGATGTGATCCTTTGGTACTCATCCTAACTAACTCTTCACAGCACACACACACTAACTAACTAACTGCCCCTAACTAACACGGATACAGTTATCACCCTTAACCAACCCATAGACCTCACTATTAATGATGGTTGACTACTAACATATAAGAGCAGTAAATGAATCAATGCAACAGTGATCCTAACAGATTCATACTTTATACTTTATACATGTGTATTTATATTTTTCATTTTTTTTAATTCAAATTTTTAAGACATTTTTTAAAAAATTTAAATAAATTAATGAAGTGCATATGTATTTTGTACCATATAAATGTCATACCATATTTGAGTATACTTCTCGGAATAAGACAGCATGCAATTTAAACTTAATTTTCGATTATGAATACTGTGGGGCCAGAATAAGTCAAGCAACCCCGGCCCACTTCAGACTAGGCCTAGAGGCCCACGCCGAGGACGCGTCCTAGGTCCGAGGACGCGTCCTAGGTCCGAGGACGAAAGTGTAGAGCCCAGGGCCCAAGGAGCATTGCCGAGGATGGTTACATCCTCGGGAGATCGAGGTCGGAAAGTGGGCAAACAGCATGCCCTCAAGGGGAACCTCCCTAAAGCATCCAATGAGCAAATAGCAAGAACCAAGCACCAGACATTGAAGCATGGTGGAGGAGCAAGTCCCAGGTGAACTGTCACCTTCACATTAAATGCCCTCAACTAACGTCCTGGTCGCATTAATGAGGATAGGACCTCTGAACAGTGCCATCTTGGGCGCTGCAACCCACTGGAGGTATGGGAATGCGGCTGATGGGACAGGCTCTCAAGTGGAAACCGGGTTGATTAACAAATGTAGGGCTAGGATCAACTGAGAGAGAAGTATATAATGTAAAAAGTCCCTCTTGAGAGGGGGGATGGACGGAAAACCAAAGAGAAGGAAATACTGTAGCATTGTATTTTCTCTCAACCATTGTAACCTTACTTGAAAGAAATAAGAACAACTTGAGCCTATATAAAACCCGTCCGAGGAGCCTTATTGTGTATTCCAACCCATACTTAGGATACTAGCATTCACGTATAACCATGCATGGTCGTTGCATTCTTTACTAGGGCCTAGCTCTTGAACCCATACTCTATAAATTTATTGGAGGGTTAGCTGGGCTTGGGTCCACTCTCTCAATCCGTAGAGAGCGCTCGAAACCGGTCCCTACAAATACTAATTAGTTCAATTAATAAAATTTATTTTCATTAAAATAAAAACCATAGGTTTAAATCTTGTCAATATCAAAAGCCAATCAGTGTCTTGTAAAGATTGTCAAAATTCCTCACCTTGCTTGAGTTGTCTTGCCCTTTACGGGGATAGGTATGGATTTTTCTTGTCCTATATATATAAAGTTAATCTCTTTTGATATAGATTTAATTTATAATTTTTTTACATATTCTATTATCATCCCCTAAAATATATGGTTTCTCTTCCTTTGAATACTTTGAGGTCTAGCTATCTCCTTTCTATTTCATATCTACTTCATTAATGTCAAACCATCTTATTAGGGGTGAAAAAATACCTCTAATCTTGCCATATTTCCTACCCCGGCCCAAAGAGGATATTAGGCACTCATGATCTAATCTCAACCTGTCTCATTGTCATCCTATTAGCTTATCCACATGATAAAGAGTAATCATCATGTAGTTTCACATTTGTGCTATAATTTATATAAATAAAGTTGGGTTTGAATTAGGCCTTTATCTTTATCAAAAGGTCATCTAAACATTTGCAATCAATATTGTAATGACCTAAGGAAAAGCGCTAGCCACGTCTGCGCTATACCTCAAAAGGACTAGTCACAATTGAGGCTCCTAGTAATTGTTAATAAAGCCCAGATCTACCTAGTAAATACCCGATATGGGACTCATCACACACCCACACACATCACACAATCAATTAAATTGGGGTATCATAATCTCCCCCACTTAAATCCCTAACGTCCTCGTTAGGGCCCACTTTATGGGGTAGTGTCTCTGAGCCCACACGGAGTTACTGGGCCAACTCTGATACCATATGTAACGACCCAAGGAAAAGCGCTAGTCACATCTGCGCTATACCTCAAAATGACTAGTCACAATTGAGGCTTTTTATAGTTGTTAATAACGCCCAGATCTACCCAGTAAATACCCGATGTGGGACTCATCACACACCCACACACATCACACAATCAATCAAATTGGGGTATCATAATATGTAACGACCCAAGGAAAAGCGCTAGCCACATTTGCACTATACCTCAAAAGGACTAGTCACAATTGAGGCTCCTTGTAATTATTAATAAAGTCCAGATCTACCCAGTAAATACCCGATATGGGACTCATCACACACCCACACACATCACACAATCAATCAAATTGAGGCATCACAATCTCCCCCACTTAAATCCCTAACGTTCTCGTTAGGGCCCACTTTGTGGGGTAGTGTCTCTAAACCCACACGAGGTTACCGAGCCGGCTCTGATACCATATGTAACAACTCAAGGAAAAGCGCTAGTCACATCTGCGCTATACCTCAAAAGGACTAGTCACAATTGAGGCTCCTTGTAGTTATTAATAAAGTCCAGATCTACCCAATAAATACCCGATATGAGACTCATCACACACCCACACACATCATACAATCAATCAAATTGGGGCATCACAAATATCATTATCAAAAGGTCATCTAAACATTTGCAATCAACCATCTAATCAAGAGTTCATTAGTTTCATTGCATTTGTGGTTCGAAATAAGAGATGTTCAAAAGGTCAAGTATTTGTAACGAAAGATAAGTAAATATATTTATATACATACAGTTTATTATTTCCTCCTCCCGGAAGGGATACGATTTGAAGTTTAACAAATTGGATCCTAGAGACGAAGATTTTGGCTTGAAAGGGTTTCCATTTGTTGTTTGCACTCATCTAGAGCGCAAGTAGAATTGTCCTCACAATATCTTGAAAGGTGAACAAATAAATTTCAAAGGATGTAGATATGTAAATTTTACAAATTGATGTGTTAACTTTTTATATACACAATAAAGAAAAGAATACAGCTTATGTCTAGTGCAGTAATGTACTGCACATGTTGGGATTTTGACACATATCCAGTTTTGAGCACGTGTTCAAATCTCAACGTGTCTAATGCACTGATGCACTAAACACAAGCTTAACCCTAAAAAAATAATTTTAAAATATATGTTATTATTAATAGTTTTAACTTTTAACATTTTTTTTAAATTATTTTCATGGAAATACATTAATAAGCATCTATCGACTATATTTCATAATTTCTTCTAAAAAAAAATACTATTGAAACGTATGGTGTAGGTATGAGTATACTACATTTCTATATGACTCTTTTTATCTTTGAGCTGCCTTTTCTTTTCTTACTTTTTATATTTGGTATTTGTTTTGGAATCTTTACCCTCCATTAAAACGTATGGTGTAGGTATGAGTATGACTGCCTGATCTGAACTGTACTGGACGAATGATGTAGAATGGTAGGTAATAACTTTAATGGCTTCAGCGTTAACGCAAACGACGAGCTTCGTATTTAAAATTTAAGTAATTGAAAATAATAAAGTCAATGAGGGAGTTTTTCTTCATTGCTAATCCAAATGATTTTATTGGTATTATAATAAACTAAATATATACTCATCCAATCTGTCAAAAAATATATACTTATCCAAAACCAATAATGCTACATTTCTTTAATTTCAGTTTTGACCGTACAAACCATGCTTGCTATTTTTTTCTATATTCCTTACTTATATACCAATCCACCATCAACAAATCTTAACAGTAGTTTAAGCACATATTAAATCCAAATTATAAATTATATACCCTCAATTTAGTGTACAAAATCAAGAGGCCAGCTATTTCGTTCCACCAATATGAGATTAATAGGAGACGAAACTGGAGGCGTGCCTTCCACCCACCAATCCAACATAATTGACTCAACCTAACCTAATGCGTCGGATTGGTTTTTCATGGTTCATGGGTTGTCTTAAATTCTCCCCCACCCCCCCCCCCCCCCCCCCCCCCCCCCAAAAAAAAAAAAACTTGGGTTTGAGTGGGTATGGGTTGGTAAAATTTTCAATAATAAACTACCCAACTCATATTATTAATAGTTTAGAAAAATATGTGTTAGAATTATTGTAGGAGTATTGGGCCAGGAACTCATTATCTATGTAGATAGTGGGCCTGAGGCCCAAGCCAAGGACGAGAGTTCGTCCGAGGAGGAGTAAACATTGTCAAAGGAGCCCGTGTCAGTAAATGAATAAGTTAGTTTTGATCATAATGGCCCAGGAGGTTGGGCCGAGGATGAATGTCTCCTCAGCTAACCAAAGCCGAGGTCAGTAGAGGTGGTCTACCATCCAGGGGAATGTTCTAGGAAGTTCTGCTTGTATCGGTAAGCATTGCAGAAACAAAAGACACAGGGAAGTCCTAAAATATCTAAGGAGAAAGCTACTACCACCGCATTAAATACTCTGCAGCTAACTCTCTGGCCGCATTAATTTGTAGAGGTGATATCTGAACAGTGGTTTTCAGCCTTACAACTACTACATAAAGACTTTAGGAAGGTGCTGATGGGACAAGTATCAAACACCAACCATTTGGTCTGCACGTGGAGGGTAAAGATGAAAGGGGAAGAGAGTATAAAAAGAGAAAGAACCAATGAGACAAAGGGATCGGAAAACAAAGAGAAAAACACTGTAGCATCAAGAACTAAAATTGTAATCAAACCTAAAAGAAATATATAAGAATTAGTCTCCTCAGACTTTGCCAAGGACATTTTTCTTTAGTTTAAACTTGTTTATCTTCATTCATTTGTCATCAAGATCTACCTTATTTGTTGTCTGATTCACTAAAGCCCAGTTTTCCAACTCACTCTCTACAAATTCATTGTTTTGGGCTTTTTAGGCCTAAGTCCATCTACCTTTTGGGTTAGGAATTCAAATATGGTCCTTACAATTATAAGTTAATTTAATTTATTCTAGATTTTGAGATTTGATTTAAATTCGTGAGTTTGATTTATTTAGTGTTTTTGAGTCTTGAGAGTTAATTTTTAATCTTTTTACAAATTTGAAATATTCTACCTAATTGTGTAAATCATAATCATTCATCGAATAATCATAAGTTTTTAGGATTGAGAATAAAAGCAATTTTTTTATTTGTCTGTGATAGGGTCCGTTTAATAAAGGATCATATATTTTAGTTCAATATTTTAATTTAGATAATTTAATGAAAGTCTAATTATTTTTTAGGCCCATTTCTCATATACACACACACAGATATATATTTCTGCTCTGCAAGTATCCATGAGTTCTTGGTTCATTTGGATAGGTCGAGCTTTAGTTGGGATGTCCTTTTCATGGAAATCTTTGACATAGGGGAGAGCAACCTCGTGCCTCTTCCTGTGCCAAAAGGCTGTTGGAAGATCAGAACAGACTTCCTGTCTAAATTTTTCTTCAAACTTTCTGATCTCGTCTTGGATGGATTTACAAGCTAATTGTTCCTCAATTTTCTTGTATTTCAAATCATCCTGGAGGTAGTTAAGATGGTGAGATTTGGCTTGTATAAGGCTAAGGGTCTTAAAGACAGCAACATCCTGGAGAGTGCTAATATCTCGAGGTTCAGGGCTTCTAAAAAAGGGAATTATCAGAAAATCTAGATCCCCTTGGTCTTGTTCAGCTTTTTATGTTCAGAAAAATGCTGAAATCGAAAGAGGTGTCCCTAGGTTAGTTACCATGTCCGAACCATAGAACAAGTCTACAGTATCAACAAAGAGTACGAAACGTGCTATTTGTTACCTGAAGCAGCCTTGTTAAAACACATAGATGAAGGACACAATTTCATCCACATAGGTTTAGTCCAGATTGGAGTCAAACCTTTGATTAGAGAAGGCTTAAATGCTTCTGTCCTTATGGCCCTTAGAGACACCCGTCATATAAGATTTAATGACAGCCTCTTAGGAACCATAGAAACCAGTCTTAGTAATGGACCTGTCCATTTTGACTGCTTTCCTAATTTCACAGTGGCTCTTGAAGACCCACATGTCATGAAAACCCTCACCCTCAATATCAAGACCTATGGTACCCTTATGTTACCAGGAGTCAGACAGTTGGCCTTGATATACAGAGTTTATTATAAGTGCATGAGAACGAACTTCAATGTTCAAGCACTTGACAAAAGAATTAAAGGAGAAACTACCCTCATCCAAACCACAGACACCAGATCTAATATTCAGGTTCCCAAAACCCTGAAATGGTCAGAGGTTACTTTCCCTCAAGATTGGATGATTGAAAATGAGAATTTCACTCATCAGATCCAAAACCTAACCAGGAATCCTGATCTAGACTTTGTCCAACAACTAGCTAATGGTAACGTTAGACTTAGCTTTGACCATTCTAGATTCAGACCCCCTGTAGGATCACCAGCATATTCCCCATCAGGATATGATCCTCGGTTTAGATCACCAGTAGATCTACACCAACCCTTTAGGCAGCCACCTAATCTCTTAAGAGATAGACCTGCATCCCAGTGTAGTACATCCAGACCTCTAGCACCCTTCCTCTATATAAGGCAGCCTCCTCTCCAGTCTGAAGCAGGTCGAATTTTAGGTCTAGTTCAGTCTCTAAAATCCCTCCCTTCTCATTACAACCCATAATTTTGTAATCAGATGGCAGTTCTATTTTGTATCCCAGTTTACATTTGTAACCTGTACCCTTTATATTTCCGCAATCAGATGGCAACTCCCCATCACCTGTAACTCCCCCCTTTTGGTATCAGAGCCAAGTTTGGCCGATCGTAGTGTTGTAAGTTACAGTTTATTTTCAGTAATCAAGTTGGCCGGTTCTACCGCCATAGTTATCCATTATTTTGGTGCATTATTATCATTACTTTAAATGTTCTCTCCTAATTGTTATATTTTATTTTACATTTATTTCTTGATAACTCTTCCATTCCCTTTCATTGTCTTCTACATCTACTATATCTTCCAGATTTGTTGTTATTGGTACCTTGATGTCTTCTGGTATAATTGATTCTTTACCTATCTGTTTATATTCTTTGATTACCTGCTCTTGTTGATCAATTATTTCCCAGCTTTCTGCTTCTTCCTATTTCTATGTTTATCCAGACAGTTTGTTGCAGATGTGTACTGTTGAGATAAGTAAGACCGTGATCTGTGCTGTTATCAACCCAGTAAGTCCAGTAAGTCCCAGGCTGAGTGTGTGTCCCGCATCAAACAATAAGTCCCGACGGTAGGGCGTGAGTGAAAGGGAGTTATCTCAGAGTAAGGATTGTGGCAGTAGGAAGTTGTTGCACGAGGTTAGGCATCGTCTTGTTGTACCCCTGTTTCAGATCTAAGGATAGATCCAGAAGTTTGAGGTTAAAGAAAACTAGGTTATAATCTTTTAACTAGGCTTTTAATCATGAATATGAAAAGATTGTTTAGAAGTAATTCTTCCACTAGCATTAGGTCATCCAGTACTTCACTCCCGGAGATCCCCCAGTCAGATGGAATTCTCAATTCTGAGAGTTTTGAGTTATCAGATCTAGATCTAAAACTAGGAGATTGGAACATCCCTAAGGTTCCCACAAACAAGATTTACAAATCTTCTTGGACCCTTAAAAATGCTTTTAAAACTAGTTACGAACAGGAACCCCAAGATCCTTTCCAACAAGAACCTGGAATTGATTACCAACTTATGACTATCAGGAAAGAGTTTACTCTTGATATGAATGCCCTAGGCAAGGAGTTTGAGTCAGAAGAAAACAGACTCAAAAGAGAAGCCTATAGAGCCAACCAAAACCTTGAACAAAAGAAAGAAGTTCTCGCAAGTTGGACAACATTCATGAAAGAGATATCCAGTAATGTCCCTTTCTTTGAATACTTTGAGAACCACTTTGAGTGGCACAAGAAGTCTTGTGTTCTCACGAAATCCAATTGGGAAAAACCCCCTAGCAAGGACGCTAGTGGCAAACCCAAACCCCCAGAAGTTGTTAGATCTCACCATCCACCTCAGGAAGCCATAGTCTTCAACCACCGTGGAACAGATCTAGTTGCCTCACCCTTCAAAACCCCTACCACTCAAGAAGAAACGGTAGTGAAGAAGGTCATAGAGCAAAACAACTATACCAACCAGTGCTTAGGTATCATAGGAAAACAGCTTGATAGGATAGAAGACAGAATAGAAAGCAAGACCATTCCCCAAGCAGGAAGCCCTAGCAAACCTGTCAAAGCCCTAGAGAAACCTCTAGTCAAGCTCCCTACAACTAAGCAACCCAGCCTTAGAACTAAGGACCAAACAGCCTTAGAAATTGTCAACCAAAAGCTTGAAGAACTTGTGAAGAAGGAACCAGTCACCCCTCCACCAGTTAGTACTTCAACCAGTGTTGATCGCCGTCTTGAAACCAACAGATTAGTTGTTTTAGACGTCCACACAGCGTCTAGCAGTTCTAGCAGAACCTCCTCAGACAATGAAAAGGAGATAGAACACCTAGAAAGCCAGTTTAGGAACTTAGAGGTAAAAAGGCTTACCAACCCAAAGGTAACCCCTACTAGCCTAACCAGGAATTGGTATCTCAGACCTACCCCTCCGGACCTCCAATACGAGGAAAGGAATGTTAGTAACCAATTCTCAGTCTCTTCAGGTAAACTCTATGAATGGAACATAGATGGTTTGTCTGAACAGGAAATCCTAAACAAACTCCAGCATATGACTATGGTAGCCAATAACTACCTCAGTGAAGGACATCCCCATACTGAAGTCATAGATCTCATTTTCTTAGGATTCACAGGTAAACTCCTCCAATGGTGGAACAATTGCCTTACAGAAGAATCTAAGGAAGACATCAAGCATGCTGTCCAGAAAGATGAGGAAGGTCTCCCCATCTTTGACACCATCTTAGGAAGAGGTACCCCTGACGGAGTCAATACCCTGATCTATACGATCATGAAACACTTCGTAGGAAAACCTAGCAACATTACATCTAGGATTTACGATCAGTTGAGTAACCTTAGATGTAAAACCCTTGGTGACTTTAGGTGGTACGAAGATGTGTTTACTACCAGAGTAATGCACAGAAGTGATTACAACTCTCCATTTTGGAAGGAGAAGTTCATCAATGGTTTACCTACCCTTTTTGGAGAAAAGGTTAAAGCAACCCTGTGTAACCCTTTAGGTGTCATAGATTATGATAACCTAACCTATGGAGACATCTCTAGCACCATTCGAAGTGAAGGAATGAAGATGTGCAGAGATCTCAAGATCCAGAGCAAAGCCAACAAAGGAAAAGCCAAGTACGAAGTAGGAGACTTCTGTACACAGTACGGCTTACCCTCCATCCTTCCTAAGAGAAAATCCAAATACAGGGGCAAGGAAACCTCTGAGCATTTTCATAGGAAGAAAACCAAAGCCAAGTATTATAGAAAGCAAAAGTATAGCAAAGATGATTTCTATAACAAAGGTAAATCTAAATCCACAGGTAAACTCCATACTGAAGTCATAGATCTCATTTCCTTAGGATTCACAGGTAAACTCCTCCAATGGTGGAACAATTGCCTTACAGAAGAATCTAAGGAAGAGATCAAGCATGCTGTCCAGAAAGATGAGGAAGGTCTCCCCATCTTTGACACCATCTTAGGAAGAGGTACCCCTGACGGAGTCAATACCCTGATCTATACGATCATGAAACACTTCGTAGGAAAACCTAGCAACATTACATCTAGGATTTACGATCAGTTGAGTAACCTTAGATGTAAAACCCTTGGTGACTTTAGGTGGTACGAAGATGTGTTTACTACCAGAGTCATGCACAGAAGTGATTGCAACTCTCCATTTTGGAAGGAGAAGTTCATCAATGGTTTACCTATCCTTTTTGGAGAAAAGGTTAAAGCAACCCTGTGTAACCCTTTAGGTGTCATAGATTATGATAACCTAACCTATGGAGACATCTCTAGCACCATTCGAAGTGAAGGAATGAAGATGTGCAGAGATCTCAAGATCCAGAGCAAAGCCAACAAAGGAAAAGCCAAGTACGAAGTAGGAGACTTCTGTACACAGTACGGCTTACCCTCCATCCTTCCTAAGAGAAAATCCAAATACAGGGGCAAGGAAACCTCTGAGCATTTTCATAGGAAGAAAACCGAAGCCAAGTATTATAGAAAGCAAAAGTATAGCAAAGATGATTTCTATAAGAAAGGTAAATCTAAATCCACAGGAAAGTTTATACCCAAAGCATCAGGAAAATGCTTTAAATGTGGAAAGAAAGGTCATTTCAGCAAAGAGTGTAAAGCTAAGGCCAAAACCCTTATCAATACCCTCGTTCATGACCAAGCCGGTAAAGATGAAATCTTCAAGCTCCTAGAATTGAACCACTCAGAAAGTGAGTCCTCTAGTAGTGAGATTTGTCAGATCTACCAGTCATCCTCTGAACCCTCTAGAGCTTCTTCTAGCACCTCTAGTGGCCCAGATGAACCCACAAATTGTATGGATAGTTGTTGCAGGAACAAAACTATCAATGTTCTTTCTAAGCAAGACGAGCTCCTCTTAGATCTCATAGAACAGATCGAAGACCCAGTCATTAAGGCTCAAAAGCTTACAGAATTCAAGAGAACCTTAGTTAAGGAAACCAGTAAACCTGAACCTAAGCTTCTTGAACCCAAAGTTTATTTGGAACAAATCTACAAGAGATTTACCAAATCCAAGAAGGACGTTACAATCAACGACCTTCAAAAGGAAATCAAGGACACTAAGTCTGAAGTTAGAACCCTTAAGCAGGAACTAACCATCCTTAGAGTTGATCACAACTTCCTTGACCAAAGATTAAAGAATCTTGAAACTACTTCTCAGCAACGCAATGAGGAAGGAACCTCATTTCAGAACCCTTCTGATGATGAAGTTGAGGAAACAGTTAACCCAACTGCAGATATGGTTCAAGAACAAGACCCTGGACAGTCCAGTGAACAGTCCTTAAAAGCCATCAGTAGGATTAACTTCCAGAAATGGCACTCCAAAGTCAGGATTGTCATTAACAAAGATTTTGAATTCGAGGTCATAGCCTTGATGGATTCAGGCGCTGATCTTAATTGCATTCAGGAAGGAATCATTCCCTCTAAGTACTTCAGAAAGACCAGAGAAAGGTTAACTTCTGCAAGCGGAGGTAAAATGCAAATTGAATTCAAGATACCCAAAGCCCATGTATGCCAAGACAATACGTGTTTCAAAACCACCTTTGTCCTTGTGAAAAACATGACAGATAGAGTGATATTAGGAAATCCCTTTATGTGTCTGTTGTATCCTTTCACCACGGATAGTAAAGGAATCACTACCCATCCTTTTGGCCAAACAGTTAAGTTTAAGTTTCTTAGAAGCCCTGAACTTCGAAACATTAGTACTCTCCAGGAAGTTGCTGTGTCTAGGACCCTTAATTTTATTAGTTCCAAAACATTTCTTTCCATTGAGCACAATCAAGCCAAAAATCTTGATCCATCCAAAATCACCAATCCATTCATTATTGATAATATCCTACACAAAAAAGAATTTGCTCCATAACAGTGCATGCATTAACTAAAGATATTTTCAAAACTGTGCAAATTCAGGTTATTCATCCTTGGCAGGGAAAAGAGCAAAAATCTTATCCCACAGCAATGTGGCGTAAGTTGACTTCTTCAGCAGAGAAGAGGAACAAGGGGAAAGCACCGGCATCGGGCTATCCTCAAGACAAAAGGACTCCCGCAGTGGGAACACCTCCTTTTGTAATGCATGAAGGTGCATCCTCTAAGGGAAACCGAAGAGGATCGACATCCCTTCAGGATTATGTCCCAGCAGAGGTGACATACTCCAGTGGTGACATTGCTGTTACTTTGCAGGAAGTTGTATCAGAAGGCCTACAATGGAAAAAAGGAGCATTCCAGGCCCTTCTACCTTCCACTAAATGCATCCTTGATAATCTTCAGTATGCATGGAGCTTGAACAAATACAGTCGTTTCCAAACAACTCTTCAAGCCCTGGAAATCCATCTAGTTAACCTTGAAATTGGAAACGAGATCCTTACCAGTCAACTCTTTGACAAAGAGGATATCCATTCAATGGAGAAAATGACTGTTATGGGCACTGATTATGCAAAGTTTAGCCTTAAGGCTCAAGCTAGCCTTAGAAGAGCTGTTGCCGACTTGCCACCAGAAATACAAAATCATATTTTTGGTTGCCCAACTATGTTCGGATCATTTGACCAATGGTGTGAACACTTCAAAATGCTGGTCACTACCCGCTTCCCAATGATTGGAGAATCAGATGATGATCCTGAAGTCCCCGTCGACCGGGCACTAACACAAGCTGTATGGGAAGAATACTTTGGGAACAGCCAGAGGGTTTATGAAAAAACACACCCTTTTCCTGGTCTCATTATCAATTATGAAGATGGTTATGATGATGATGAAGTGGACAGAAATTCAAGCTGGCTCTCACGAATGTTTGAATACGGTTTTATCAGATTGATCAAACTAACTCACCATGGCCAGATCATCCAGCTGCCACAAATCATACAACAAGTTGTTACCAAGGTCAGAAGTCCATTTGCTTCGATCAGATGCTGGAGCACTCTCCCACAATGGGACGGTAACAACTGGATGGATGTCATACCCTCAAAACATTTGGTGCTTATTAATGGTTATACCCACCAAGGTCCTTGGTATGAGGGAAACACTTATCTTGACTACAGTAACCCCCATGGTCTTGCTGAATGCTGGAGAACCCATTTCAGCAATGCAATCCCCATTGTTGCTGAAGAATTATGGAAGAACTATCATTTTGTTGGAAGTACAGGAAGGATTTCTGTCTTCACCACCAGGTCTTATTCCACTGCTGCCATGGGCCTCCGCTGGATTAATTACAATAGTAATCCTAGCGATTTTGTCACCCGACCATCAGAACATGAAGATTTAAATTGGTATGGAGTTTGTGATAAATTCACCACTTTCCATGAACATGATGGCCATGATAGCCCTCCTTCGGAATATTACGATACTGATTAATGAAGAAGGATTGCAAGTCCAGGATGACCAAGAAATCCTCCTCTAAAAATATTGGGTTTCACTCCTTCGGTCCAGTAGCTTATTCCTTGAAGATAGATTTTCCAAAAGCACCAGAACAATTCCCAGACCCGGTTACTATGCAAGATTCTGCACGACTACAGTACCCGGACAAACCACTATTCATCAAACAGTAAAGATGAACAGTGATTCTGAAAAGCAAGGGGACAAAGTACTGTTCATGTACAGTGACCGTTACTGTTCACTCTACAGTGCCCCGACAAATAATTACGAGGTTACTATTTGCTTTCGGCTGAAATAATTATTCACCCGAGTAAAAGCATTTTACCCTCCGGAATTTCAGCAATCTTCAGCAGGATCCGATGCTCCCTTCCTCTATATAAGGCAGCCTCCTCTCCAGTCTGAAGCAGGTCGAATTTTAGGTCTAGTTCAGTCTCTAAAATCCCTCCCTTCTCATTACAACCCATAATTTTGTAATCAGATGGCAGATCTATTTTGTATCCCAGTTTACATTTGTAACCTGTACCCTTTATATTTCCGCAGTCAGATGGCAACTCCCCATCACCTGTAACTCCCCCCTTTTGCCTTTATATTTCCGCAATCAGATGGCAACTCCCCATCACCTGTAACTCCCCCCTTTTGGTATCAGAGCCAAGTTTGGCCGATCGTAGTGTTGTAAGTTACAGTTTATTTTGAGTAATCAAGTTGGCCGGTTCTACCGCCATAGTTATCCATTATTTTGGTGCATTATTATCATTACTTTAAATGTTCTCTCCTAATTGTTATATTTTATTTTAAATTTATTTCTTGATAACTCTTCCATTCCCTTTCATTGTCTTCTACATCTACTATATCTTCCAGATTTGTTGTTATTGGTACCTTGATGTCTTCTGGTATAATTGATTCTTTACCTATCTGTTTATATTCCTTGATTACCTGCTCTTGTTGATCAATTATTTCCCAGCTTTCTGCTTCTTCCTATTTCTATGTTTATCCAGACAGTTTGTTGCAGATGTGTACTGTTGAGATAAGTAAGACCGTGATCTGTGCTGTTATCAACCCAGTAAGTCCAGTAAGTCCCAGGCTGAGTGTGTGTCCCGCATCAAACAATAAGTCCCGACGGTAGGGCGTGAGCGAAAGGGAGTTATCTCAGAGTAAGGATTGTGGCAGTAGGAAGTTGTTGCACGAGGTTAGGCATCGTCTTGTTGTACCCCTGTTTCAGATCTAAGGATAGATCCAGAAGTTTGAGGTTAAAGAAAACTAGGTTATAATCTTTTAACTAGGCTTTTAATCATGAATATGAAAAGATTGTTTAGAAGTAATTCTTCCACTAGCATTAGGTCATCCAGTACTTCACTCCCGGAGATCCCCCAGTCAGATGGAATTCTCAATTCTAAGAGTTTTGAGTTATCAGATCTAGATCTAAAACTAGGAGATTGGAACATCCCTAAGGTTCCCACAAACAAGATTTACAAATCTTCTTGGACCCTTAAAAATGCTTTTAAAACTAGTTACCAACAGGAACCCCAAGATCTTTTCCAACAAGAACCTGGAATTGATTACCAACTTATGACTATCAGGAAAGAGTTTACTCCTGATATGGATGCCCTAGGCAAGGAGTTTGAGTCAGAAGAAAACAGACTCAAAAGAGAAGCCTATAGAGCCAACCATAACCTTGAACAAAAGAAAGAAGTTCTCGCAAGTTGGACAACATTTATGAAAGAGATATCCAGTAATGTCCCTTTCTTTGAATACTTTGAGAACCACTTTGAGTGGCACAAGAAGTCTTGTGTTCTCACGAAATCCAATTAGGAAAAACCCCCTAGCAAGGACGCTAGTGGCAAACCCAAACCCCCAGAAGTTGTTAGATCTCACCATCCACCTCAGGAAGCCATAGTCTTCAACCACCGTGGAACAGATCTAGTTGCCTCACCCTTCAAAACCCCTACCACTCAAGAAGAAACGGTAGTGAAGAAGGTCATAAAGCAAAACAACTATACCAACCAGTGCTTAGGTATCATAGGAAAACAGCTTGATAAGATAGAAGACAGAATAGAAAGCAAGGCCATTCCCCAAGTAGGAAGCCCTAGCAAACCTGTCAAAGCCCTAGAGAAACCTCTAGTCAAGCTCCCTACAACTAAGCAACCCAGCCTTAGAACTAAGGACCAAACAGCCTTAGAAATTGTCAACCAAAAGCTTGAAGAACTTGTGAAGAAGGAACCAGTCACCCCTCCACCAGTTAGCACTTCAACCAGTGTTAATCGCCGTCTTGAAACCAACAGATTAGTTGTTTTAGACGTCCACACAGCGTCTAGCAGTTCTAGCAGAACCTCCTCAGACAATGAAAAGGAGATAGAACACCTAGAAAGCCAGTTTAGGAACTTAGAGGTAAAAAGGCTTACCAACCCAAAGGTAACCCCTACTAGCCTAACCAGGAATTGGTATCCCAGACCTACCCCTCCGGACCTCCAATACGAGGAAAGGAATGTTAGTAACCAATTCTCAGTCTCTTCAGGTAAACTCTATGAATGGAACATAGATGGTTTGTCTGAACAGGAAATCCTAAACAAACTCCAGCATATGACTATGGTAGCCAATAACTACCTCAGTGAAGGACATCCCCATACTGAAGTCATAGATCTCATTTTCTTAGGATTCACAGGTAAACTCCTCCAATGGTGGAACAATTGCCTTACAGAAGAATCTAAGGAAGACATCAAGCATGCTGTCCAGAAAGATGAGGAAGGTCTCCCCATCTTTGACACCATCTTAGGAAGAGGTACCCCTGACGGAGTCAATACCCTGATCTATACGATCATGAAACACTTCGTAGGAAAACCTAGCAACATTACATCTAGGATTTACGATCAGTTGAGTAACCTTAGATGTAAAACCCTTGGTGACTTTAGGTGGTACGAAGATGTGTTTACTACCAGAGTCATGCACAGAAGTGATTGCAACTCTCCATTTTGGAAGGAGAAGTTCATCAATGGTTTACCTACCCTTTTTGGAGAAAAGGTTAAAGCAACCCTGTGTAACCCTTTAGGTGTCATAGATTATGATAACCTAACCTATGGAGACATCTCTAGCACCATTCTAAGTGAAGGAATGAAGATGTGCAGAGATCTCAAGATCCAGAGCAAAGCCAACAAAGGAAAAGCCAAGTACGAAGTAGGAGACTTCTGTACACAGTACGGCTTACCCTCCATCCTTCCTAAGAGAAAATCCAAATACAGGGGCAAGGAAACCTCTGAGCATTTTCATAGGAAGAAAACCAAAGCCAAGTATTATAGAAAGCAAAAGTATAGCAAAGATGATTTCTATAAGAAAGGTAAATCTAAATCCACAGGAAAGTTTATACCCAAAGCATCAGGAAAATGCTTTAAATGTGGAAAGAAAGGTCATTTCAGCAAAGAGTGTAAAGCTAAGGCCAAAACCCTTATCAATACCCTCGTTCATGACCAAGCCGGTAAAGATGAAATCTTCAAGCTCCTAGAATTGAACCACTCAGAAAGTGAGTCCTCTAGTAGTGAGATTCGTCAGATCTACCAGTCATCCTCTGGACCCTCTAGAGCTTCTTCTAGCACCTCTAGTGGCCCAGATGAACCCACAAATTGTATGGATAGTTGTTGCAGGAACAAAACTATCAATGTTCTTTCTAAGCAAGAAGAGCTCCTCTTAGATCTCATAGAACAGATCGAAGACCCAGTCATTAAGGCTCAAAAGCTTACAGAATTCAAGAGAACCTTAGTTAAGGAAACCAGTAAACTTGAACCTAAGCTTCTTGAACCCAAAGTTTATTTGGAACAAATCTACAAGAGATTTACCAAATCCAAGAAGGACGTTACAGTCAACGACCTTCAAAAGGAAATCAAGGACACTAAGTCTGAAGTTAGAACCCTTAAGCAGGAACTAACCATCCTTAGAGTTGATCACAACTTCCTTGACCAAAGATTAAAGAATCTTGAAACTACTTCTCAGCAAGGCAATGAGGAAGGAACCTCATTTCAGAACCCTTCTGATGATGAAGTTGAGGAAACAGTTAACCCAACTGCAGATATGGTTCAAGAACAAGACCCTGGACAGTCCAGTGAACAGTTCTTAAAAGCCATCAGTAGGATTAACTTCCAGAAATGGCACTCCAAAGTCAGGATTGTCATTAACAAAGATTTTGAATTCGAGGTCATAGCCTTGATGGATTCAGGCGCTGATCTTAATTGCATTCAGGAAGGAATCATTCCCTCTAAGTACTTCAGAAAGACCAGAGAAAGGTTAACTTCTGCAAGCGGAGGTAAAATGCAAATTGAATTCAAGATACCCAAAGCCCATGTATGCCAAGACAATACGTGTTTCAAAACCACCTTTGTCCTTGTGAAAAACATGACAGATAGAGTGATATTAGGAAATCCATTTATGTGTCTGTTGTATCCTTTTACCACGGATAGTGAAGGAATCACTACCCATCCTTTTGGCCAACCAGTTAAGTTTAAGTTTCTTAGAAGCCCTGAACCTCGAGATATTAGCACTCTCCAGGATGTTGCTGTCTTTAAGACCCTTAGCCTTATACAAGCCAAATCTCACCATCTTAACTACCTCCAGGATGATTTGAAATACAAGAAAATTGAGGAACAATTAGCTTGTAAATCCATCCAAGACGAGATCAGAAAGTTTGAAGAAAAATTTAGACAGGAAGTCTGTTCTGATCTTCCAACAGCCTTTTGGTACAGGAAGAGGCACGAGGTTGCTGTCCCCTATGTCAAAGATTTCCATGAAAAGGACATCCCAACTAAAGCTCGACCTATCCAAATGAACCAAGAACTCATGGATACTTGCAGAGCAGAAATTGAGGATCTTCTAAAAAAGGGAATTATCAGAAAATCTAGATCCCCTTGGTCTTGTTCAGCTTTTTATGTTCAGAAAAATGCTGAAATCGAAAGAGGTGTCCCTAGGTTAGTTATCAATTACAAGCCCCTTAACAAAGTCTTAGAATGGATTAGGTACCCAATCCCAAACAAAAAAGACTTAGTCAACAGGCTTAGCAAAGCAGTGGTATTCAGTAAGTTTGACATGAAGAGTGGTTTTTGGCAGATACAAATCAGAGAGTCTGATAGGTACAAAACAGCCTTCACCACACCTTTTGGCCATTACGAATGGAATGTAATGCCCTTTGGGCTCGAGAATGCACCTTCTGAATTCCAAAACATCATGAATGAGATATTCAATCCATTCTCCAGCCATATCATTGTATACATTGATGATGTACTCATCTTCTCAGAATCCCTGGACCAACACAGAAAGCACCTAAGAGTTTTTTTTCATACAATCAAGCTCAACGGTCTTGTTGTTTCAGCCCCAAAAATCAAACTTTTCCAAACCAAAGTTCGATTCTTAGGTTTTGATATCCACCATGGTGTCATCAAACCCATAGATAGAGCCATTCAGTTTGCTGACAAGTTTCCTGATGAAATCCTAGAAAAAACACAACTTCAAAGATTTCTAGGATCCCTTAATTACATAGCAGACTTCTATCAAAATCTTAGGCAACAGTGCAAGCCTCTTTTTGATAGACTTCGAGCTAATCCTCCTCCTTGGACCCCTCACCATACTGCTGTCGTCCAAGCCACGAAAAAATATGTCAAATCCCTCCCCTGTCTAGGAATTCCTTCAGATAATTCCTTCAAGATTGTTCAAACCGATGCTTCCAACATTGGTTACGGTGGCATCCTCCTCCAGCGTGCTAACCTCACCTCCCCTGAACAGATTGTCTGTTTTCATTCAGGAGTTTGGACTCCCACCCAGACTAATTACAGTACTATTAAAAAAGAAATTTTATCTATAGTACTATGCATTTCAAAGTTCCAAAGTGACCTTTTGAATCAAAAATTTTTAGTACGAATTGACTGTAAATCTGCAAAACATGTTTTAGAAAAAGATGTTCAAAACATTGCATCAAAACAGATTTTTGCAAGATGGCAAGCCATCTTATCAGTTTTTGATTTCGACATTGAATTCATACAAGGAACTCAAAACAGTATCCAGTACAACCCCAACCCCCAAAACTTCCTAGACAGCAGACTACCTTGAAAACCAGCCAGGCAAAGAACCCTCCTGGTCATCAGCTAGTTCCAATCCCTGCCTCTTCTATAGCCACCAGATATGTTGTCTCCACCATCCCCAGGCCCAACTACCAGAGACCATCTCAAGGTCATCCTAGTTACAGTTCGGCCTTAGCCTCCCCCCCTCCCAGGCCTATCACCCCGTACACTGTTGAGGACCCTTTTGGTGCCATCATACCCCAAAGGCCTTCTTACCAGTCCAAGCAATCCAACTCTTGTTATATCAAAAAACCCTTTGTCCAGCATATCTCTTATATTGAACCTCACCTAGTTCATATAACGGATCCACTAGCCCTAGCCATGGAAATTCTGCCCAAAGGTTGGCATTTTCTCCCAAAAAGCCCAGGAAAAAACATCAGGTTCTACAAGAGCATCCTTATTCAAGAAAAGTCTGCTCGAATAGAAAATATCATGAACAAAAGAGACCCTTCCCAGGTTCTCTACCACAAATTTATCATCACAAGTTTTGTTAGTTGTTCTGACTGGGGACAACACCCTTCCCTTCTCAAAACTCTCACAGATACCAAAGGACTCACAGAACTCCAATACAGTTATTATGACTACATGGATGCCTTTGAGAAAATCCTCTTCTACCAAAATCAGGACTTTGATCATTCCTGGTTCATAATGTTTGACAGGAGTTTCTCCGGCCCGATACCTTCATGGTTCCTAAAGTGGTGGGAAATGTTTGGTTCAAATCCTCAAATCTTCCCAGAACCTTTACAGGATGCCCTCAGGTATTTCAGTTCCAGATTCCAAGTCTCAGCACACGGTTCCCAGTTTCCAGCAATTTTGCACATGACAGTTATGTACAGAATCCACTGGATAAGCATGTGGAATTATGCGCTCAACTCCAATCTGCTTGATAGGGAATTCTCAGTAAAATGGTGGGATAGTTTCAGATTCAATGATACCATCCGCAAGATGTATAAAGACTTCCCTCTCCCAATTCAGAAAGCCATTCCTTACAATACAAGATCTCAGTCAAGCCTAGACTCCGTCCAGATCACCGGGAAATCTAGCAAAGAATTAAAAGATCTTGCCCAGCAAATCCAGATCCAAGCCGAGAAGCTAGAGTCAGAAGAAAAGGTTTCTCCTGCCTCTTCAGCAGCTTCAGTCAACAAATATCCTTTTGACCCATTCCAGGATGCCCAAGATCCCTATGATGGTTACAATTTGGATGAAGATTAAATCACCACTTGGAACAGTTCCCAGACTCGGTTACTATGCAAGATTCTACACGACTACAGTACCCGGACAAACCACTATTCATCAAACAGTAAAGATGAACAGTGATTCTGAAAAACAAGGGGACAAAGTACTGTTCATATACAGTGACCGTTACTGTTCACTCTACAGTACCCCGACAAATAATCACGAGGTTACTATTTGCTTTCGGCTGAAAAGATTATTCACCCGAGTAAAAGCATTTTACCCTCCGGAATTTCAGCAATCTTCAGCAGGATCCGATGCTCCCTTCCTCTATATAAGGCAGCCTCCTCTCCAGTCTGAAGCAGGTCCAATTTTAGGTCTAGTTCAGTCTCTAAAATCCCTCCCTTCTCATTACAACCCATAATTTTGTAATCAGATGACAGTTCTATTTTGTATCCCAGTTTACATTTGTAACCTGTACCCTTTATATTTCCGCAATCAGATGGCAACTCCCCATCACCTGTAACTCCCCCATTTTGGTATCAGAGCCAAGTTTGGCCGATCGTAGTGTTGTAAGTTACAGTTTATTTTGAGTAATCAAGTTGGCCGGTTCTACCGCCATAGTTATCCATTATTTTGGTGCATTATTATCATTACTTTAAATGTTCTCTCCTAATTGTTATATTTTATTTTACATTTATTTCTTGATAACTCTTCCATTCCCTTTCATTGTCTTCTACATCTACTATATCTTCCAGATTTGTTGTTATTGGTACCTTGATGTCTTCTGGTATAATTGATAACAGCATAGATCACGGTCTTACTTATCTCAACAGTACACATCTGCAACAAACTGTCTGGATAAACATAGAAATGGGAAGAAGCAGAAAGCTGGGAAATAATTGATCAACGAGAGCAGGTAATCAAAGAATATAAACAGATAGGTAAAGAATAGGGGGGAGTTACAGGTGATGGGGAGTTGCCATCTGATTGCGGAAATATAAAGGGTACAGGTTACAAATGTAAACTGGGATACAAAATAGAACTGCCATCTGATTACAAAATTATGGGTTGTAATGAGAAGGGAGGGATTTTAGAGACTGAACTAGACCTAAAATTGGACCTGCTTCAGACTGGAGAGGAGGCTGCCTTATATAGAGGAAGGGAGCATCGGATCCTGCTGAAGATTGCTGAAATTCCGGAGGGTAAAATGCTTTTACTCGGGTGAATAATTATTTCAGCCGAAAGCAAATAGTAACCTCGTGATTATTTGTCGGGGCACTGTAGAGTGAACAGTAACGGTCACTGTACATGAACAGTACTTTGTCCCCTTGCTTTTCAGAATCACTGTTCATCTTTACTGTTTGATGAATAGTGGTTTGTCCGGGTACTGTAGTCGTGCAAAATCTTGCATAGTAACCGGGTCTGGGAATTGTTCTGGTGCTTTTGGAAAATCTATCTTCAAGGAATAAGCTACTGGACCGAAGGAGTGAAACCCAATATTTTTAGAGGAGGATTTCTTGGTCATCCTGGACTTGCAATCCTTCTTCATTAATCAGTATCGTAATATTCCGAAGGAGGGCTATCATGGCCATCATGTTCATGGAAAGTGGCGAATTTATCACAAACTCCACACCAATTTAAATCTTCATGTTCTGATGGTCGGGTGACAAAATCGCTAGGATTACTATTGTAATTAATCCAGCGGAGGCCCATGGCAGCAGTGGAATAAGACCTGGTGGTGAAGACAGAAATCCTTCCTGTACTTCCAACAAAATGATAGTTCTTCCATAATTCTTCAGCAACAATGGGGATTGCATTGCTGAAATGGGTTCTCCAGCATTCAGCAAGACCATGGGGGTTACTGTAGTCAAGATAAGTGTTTCCCTCATACCAAGGACCTTTGAGGGTATGACATCCATCCAGTTGTTACCGTCCCATTGTGGGAGAGTGCTCCAGCATCTGATCGAAGCAAATGGACTTCTGACCTTGGTAACAACTTGTTGTATGATTTGTGGCAGCTGGATGATCTGGCCATGGTGAGTCTGTTTGATCAATCTGATAAAACCGTATTCAAACATTCGTGAGAGCCAGCTTGAATTTCTGTCCACTTCATCATCATCATAACCATCTTCATAATTGATAATGAGACCAGGAAAAGGGTGTGTTTTTTCATAAACCCTCTGGCTGTTCCCAAAGTATTCTTCCCATACAGCTTGTGTTAGTGCCCGGTCGACGGGGACTTCAGGATCATCATCTGATTCTCCAATCATTGGGAAGCGGGTAGTGACCAGCATTTTGAAGTGTTCACACCATTGGTCAAATGATCCGAACATAGTTGGGCAACCAAAAATATGATTTTGTATTTCTGGTGGCAAGTCGGCAACAGCTCTTCTAAGGCTAGCTTGAGCCTTAAGGCTAAACTTTGCATAATCAGTGCCCATAACAGTCATTTTCTCCATTGAATGGATATTCTCTTTGTCAAAGAGTTGACTGGTAAGGATCTCGTTTCCAATTTCAAGGTTAACTAGATGGATTTCCAGGGCTTGAAGAGTTGTTTGGAAACAACTGTATTTGTTCAAGCTCCATGCATACTGAAGATTATCAAGGATGCATTTAGTGGAAGGTAGAAGGGCCTGGAATGCTCCTTTTTTCCATTGTAGGCCTTCTGATACAACTTCCTGCAAAGTAACAGCAATGTCACCACTGGAGTATGTCACCTCTGCTGGGACATAATCCTGAAGGGATGTTGATCCTCTTCGGTTTCCCTTAGAGGATGCACCTTCATGCATTACAAAAGGAGGTGTTCCCACTGCGGGAGTCCTTTTGTCTTGAGGATAGCCCGATGCCGGTGCTTTCCCCTTGTTCCTCTTCTCTGCTGAAGAAGTCAACTTACGCCACATTGCTGTGGGATAAGATTTTTGCTCTTTTCCCTGCCAAGGATGAATAACCTGAATTTGCACAGTTTTGAAAATATCTTTAGTTAATGCATGCACTGTTATGGAGCAAATTCTTTTTTGTGTAGGATATTATCAATAATGAATGGATTGGTGATTTTGGATGGATCAAGATTTTTGGCTTGATTGTGCTCAATGGAAAGAAATGTTTTGGAACTTGTTAGGACATATGTGTTTCACATGCTAAGAACATATGTCTTACTTATTTATGTAAATTGGCTAATCCTTTGACAAAACGCACTTTACTTGTAATTGGGTAGATCTAGGTGTTTTTAATACTTCAAGAAACCATGTTTCAAGATCAAGTGTTGAAGCCATCAAGTCTGTCCAAGAAAAAGCAAGTTGAAGTGCAGAATTTTTAAAGCTCGACACCTCTCGATAGCTACCTCGACACCTGCTATCTGTCGAGATTTAAAAAGTCAGAATTCCAAATCTGATTTTCTTGGGATCCGTGAATATGTTTTTGGGGCTTCTTTTCTTCTAACCCTAAACATATAAAAGGATTATTTTAAGAGCCGTTTTTGTAGACACAAGTTGTATTATCATTGAGCAATCTCTGTTTATGCAAATTGTGCTCAACAGACGAAGTTCTTGACCTAGTTCATCCTTCATCAAGAAGTTGCTGTGTCTTTGCACCATAGGGTTTTGTAACCAAGCATCTTCCTGCTATTCATCACGTGGATGAACTGAAGAACTTTGCAGCCAACCATTCTTCCTCAAGTTGGTGTTCTGAAGTCGCGTACTGGGATCCGCGCATTGGTTAGTCACGTACTTGGGAGCCGTGCATCAAAGGTGGAAATTGTCACTACAGATCAAGTCCAATTGGGTATTGGGGTAAGGGTTCAACTGTAGGTTGGTAAGGTACTTGGGATTCCTTTCTTGTAACCGCTTGATTTGATAATAGTGGAGTTTCGGGAGTGGTGACCTGAAAATCACCCGGTGGGGTTTTTGCCGTTAGGGTTTTCCCCATTCGTAAACAAATCACCGTGTTATTTATTTTCCGCTGCATATTTAGTATTTGGTGATTTGTTTGTGCTTCCACGCAATTGCATGCTTAATTGATTAATTAAACAACTTGGCTAATTAATTAATTAATTAGGGTTTATCACAAGGGGTCATTCGAAGTGTGACCTAACAGAACTAATAAAATTAAGGGTCCTAGACACAGCAACTTCCTGGAGAGTACTAATGTCTCGAGGTTCAGGACTTCTAAGAAACTTAAACTTAACTGTTTGGCCAAAAGGATGGGTAGTGATTCCTTTACTATCCGTGGTGAAAGGATACAACAGACACATAAAGGGATTTCCTAATATCACTCTATCTGTCATGTTTTTCACAAGGACAAAGGTGGTTTTGAAACACGTATTGTCTTGGCATACATGGGCTTTGGGTATCTTGAATTCAATTTGCATTTTACCTCCACTTGCAGAAGTTAACCTTTCTCTGGTCTTTCTGAAGTACTTAGAGGGAATGATTCCTTCCTGAATGCAATTAAGATCAGCGCCTGAATCCATCAAGGCTATGACCTCGAATTCAAAATCTTTGTTAATGACAATCCTGACTTTGGAGTGCCATTTCTGGAAGTTAATCCTACTGATGGCTTTTAAGAAACTTAAACTTAACTGGTTGGCCAAAAGGATGGGTAGTGATTCCTTCACTATCCATGGTAAAAGGATACAACAGACACATAAAGGGATTTCCTATATATATATATATATATATATATATTGGGCCTAACAAAACGGTTCCAACATAACGACCCAACTTGAGTTTGGTTGGTCTTTAAAACTACCATGCATTGGTGGAGGGAGGGGGGACCATGGTCCCATAACTTTTCCAAAAATCCTCTTCGATCTCTCCTATGTACCAATAATATAATAATTAAAATAAAAAATTGTGGGGGCCTTTTCGTTGTGCGTTGGGCTGGGTTGCCTCCCGCGGTAGTAGGCCCAAGTATTCTGAGTAAGGGAGTTGAGACCGGTCCAACTGGAACTCAACTTGGGCCGACTTGTGCGCAAACGTTGAGTCCAAGTCCAAGTCCAAGGGAAGACGCTGCGAAATGGACTTATCCTTTGTTCCTGCCGCAGTAACTTTTCTCCAGTTTCTGCCGCAGGATTGACTTTTCTGCTGTGCAGGAAGTCTGTCTGCTGCGTAGTAAGACTGTCTGCCGCGTAGTAAAACTATCTGCTGTGTAATGAAGCTTTTCTGCTGTGTAGTAAAGCTTCCTGCCGTGCTTTAAAGCTTCCTGCCGTAAAGCCTTGTGCAATAGAGCTGTCTACTGTACATTAAAGCTTTTTACTGTGCTTTAAAGATTTCTGCCGTGTGAATGACTACTTTTCATTTTTACTGCAGAAATATTTCTCCACTTCCTTGGCCTGGCTTGTGCGCAAGCCACACCACGTTTGCTAAAGTCTGTTTATAAGCTCACAGCAGGCAGAGTCATTGTTAAGAGGTTATGGCAGACAGACATAATATAGATAACATAAAGAAAGTACAGCCACTATTTCTGCCACAATAAGTAAGGCAAATAACTTAAAAGGTCTCACTTTTCAAAAATAAAACTTAAACAAAATGTTAGAGCGAGATTAGTAGAGTTAAAAGAATGAGTCTGCCGCACTAACTGTCACCGCAAGACTCTAACCAGGGAAGGGAAAACTGCTCCCTCAACGCAAGTAACTTCAAATGAGAAATTAATTGCTTTAAGAGGCCAGCCCCAAATGGTATGTGCCTGGGTACGAGTTGTATTTTCCTCCAATAGAGAGCAAGGCTATTGAGGGAGAGAGGGGGTTAACCCATTTAGGTGCATGCCTGCCATAAAACACTCTGTTTTCTTTCTTTCTTTCTTTTATTCTCTGTTTTTCTTATCTTATCTCTTCTCTCTGTTTTCTCTCTTAGAATTCTTGCCTTTCTTTTCTTTTTTGCTTTCTTTCTTTCTTTTCTTTGTTTTCTCCTCTTTGTTTTCTCTTTTTCAATTCCCCCCTGTTTTTTCCCCCCTTTCCTGTACACAGCTACGGGTCTCTTATATAGAATCTGCCGTGACCGGTTTTACTGTTCTAGCCCCTTAATGGTCCTTGTCTGGTATGGGAACCTTTTGCCAACCACTTACCGAGTCAATGGTTCTGACTACTACCATTGACCTGTGGCTTTCAGACAATGACGGTTCCTTTTCTACTCGTCCAGTGTGTACCCTCTCCCCCTCGGTCTCTCATGGCATGCACCCAGTGGTTCTTACCCAGCCTTGCCTCTTTTGGGTGGCATGTCATCCCAGCAGGACTGTGCCCACCAAAAGAGCCTGGGCAAGAAACACAAGAATGAGTTTCCACTCCTCTCCCCACCGCCAGACCATGCCCTCACCCATGACCTCACCCATTCCCATAGTGGCTGGGTATAGGCTGGTGATGCCTGGGTCATACGCATGCTTTACCTTCTTGATGTTTCATATGTTTGCTGAGGTCTGAGAATGGGTGCGCATATCCTGCCGTGCGCTTTTTGGCCTTTTCTGGTGTGGATTGCATCTCCGGCAGGCCAATGTTTTATGACTTGTCCCTTTCTTTGGAGGGTTGGGCCTTGTTGGATCATTGGGCCTCCCTTTAGTTTGGGTGTTTGCTTCGTGGTTTGGCATCTCCTGTCATACCAAATTGTTATTCTTGCTGCTTATCTCAATCTTGCCGGGCCCTTTTGGGCCTACCGTGTGTTTTTCTTCTCAGTTTTCACGCCTATCTTTTTTATACAAAAGGATTTGGGCCTTTGGGTACAGATTTGCAAAAAATGAGCATCAACAAAAATATTGTGTATATTTTACGTATTGGCCCCCCTCAAATTTAAAAAAAAAAAATGTTACAAAACTCATTTAAAAAGCACTAATGTCTTTTACCATATATAATTCAATAATTTTAGAAGTATTTTCATGTGCATATATATATATATATATATATATATATTTTTTTTTTTTTTTTTTTTTTTTGAAAATGGACTCTTCATTCATTTAATCAATAATGTTTGCATCTTGATACAAGGCTTCCATAGCTAATAGAGGTAAATCTTACATCCAATACATGTCATCAGTAATAGTTTTCACATATTGAGCTAACACATGAGCCACTTTGTTCCCCCCCCCCCCCCCCCCCCCCCCCCCCCCCCCCCCCCCCCCCCCCCCCTTCTTGTAAAATCTATACTTACCCAATGCAACCCTCTAAGCATCTGTTGGATGTCCCCTACCACATTTCCCAGCAAAGACTCATCTACATTCGGAGAGGATATGGCATGCATAACTGTGCTGTTATCACTTTCAATGATAAACTTAGAAAAACCAGCATCCGTGGCAAATTCAACTGCCTTTATACACGCAAGGAGCTCAACTTCTACACTGCAAAATACCGTTGGTCCCTTGGCTGCCATGACTTCCCCTTTGTCGTTTCTAATTACTGCTCCAAACCCGAGAACACAGCTGCATCAAAATTAAGTTTGTAGACCGAAGGTGGAGGAGGCTTCCAGAAATCCCGATTGGACTGTTGAATCTGGTCTGCTACAACTTGATCCCGTGTGGCCCAATGCTCCTCCAAGTAATCCAATGCCCATTTGTTTAGCCAACTTTGTTCATGAAATTTTCCACCGTGGATAACTTTGTTCCGCTGATTCCAAATCAACCATGCTTGAACCAGCACCAACTCTAAATCTTCTAAAGCCAACCACTTCAACAAATACTCCAATAGCTAAAACATATCAGTCATTCTATGGATTCCTTCCTACAACGATTTCAAGCTCCCTGGCCAAAAATCCTGTGCTGCTTCACATTCCCATAACACATGTACGGCTGGCTTTGGGAACCTAGTACAGATTGGGCATGCTGCTTCCTCAATGATTCTTCTCTTTGCAAGATTCATCTTCGTTGGCAGAATTTCAATGCATGCTCTCCAGCCAAAAACCTTAATATAAGTAAATATATTTTGTCATTTGATATTTAAGGGTTAGAGATAAACGAATGCATGAGATTTTATTCTTTTTCTATTAGAATAAAGATTCCATGATTTTTATGGATAAAATTTTGTGATATGTTCTACTTTGTCATCCATAAACCAAAAAATTTTCATTTGGTATTGTTATAATTATATTTATGTTATATTCTTTAAGGCATATAAAAGTGAATTGATTTGAAATTAATTTATTTTTTTCAATATATGTTTTCTAAATTATTATTATTAAGCTCAAATATTTAACATTTAATTTTTTTTTTTAACACCTTGGTTGAAAATGTTTTGAAAATATTAATTGCAAATAGCTTAATGGAAGAAAATATTTATCTTTAAATTATATAAAATGTATTTGAGAAAATTTTCTTGTACACAAGAAAATAATATATACTAATCTCGTCACACACACTCCGCACGTGCGATACGGCTCTTTTTTTTTTTTTTGAGTTTAATGTAATTTTTCAATTTGAATTTATCTATTGTTAGTGAGGTTATACATGAAGGAATTTTTAAGAAACCAAAATTGAAGATTTGAAATGGAGAAAATTGCTAGCTTTAGTGTGTTCTAATTTTTAGGAAAAAATGAATCAAATGTGCGTGAGATATATTTAAATAGAAAGTGTGCTAATTTTTAGGGAAAAAAATTCTCTAGTAGTGTTTTTTGTTTTTAAATTTTGTTGAATTACAATTTTAACCCCGTTTTTATTTTTTAAGAATAAGGATTATCTAATTAGATTAGGAGTATTTAACATTTTTTGAAGTCATAACTAATTTTCTGAATCTTCTTAATATATAGAGATAATAATAAATCATTTGAAAACCATGTTTTAATTTAAGTATAAACTAAACATATATATTTTTTATTCTGTTTTGATATATTTAGTGTGTCTTTGGCAACAAATTAAAAGCTAACTTTTTGCTAAAATTATCTACTATTTATAGGTTTCACATTTTTTTTTTAGTTTTTTATCACAACTTTATTTCAAATAATCTAAATTTCAGTTTTATATATATATATATATATATATATAAATAAATAAAAACTAGCTTTTAGCTTTTTCTTTTCTAGCATTATACAAATAAACTATAAAAAATATAAAAAATATAAAAAAAGAGCAATTTTCAAACGAACATAAGTTTGGTCCCCTAAAAAATTTATAACTCCACCATTGTTTTTTTTTTTTTTTTTTTAATTTAATTGGACTAAGTCCACCATTGTTACCATGAATTAGGTTAAATTGAAAATTTGTCCATCCCCACATGCATGCGACAAGGTTGGATTGAAAAATATCTCAAATCGCGATCCAACCCGACCCATGCGCCAACTCCAAAATGGAAACCCTAGCTAACATTTCACATCTAGTTGCCGCTGACAAATGGCAAAATATGTAAGCAAGCTCCAAGAGTGTTGTCACTTTCATACTATTCATTTATTAAGAAACCTTTATTTCTGTCTCTGCGTGTGTGTCGGTCTTTAAACTCTCTTCAATCTCGGTTGGTTTATAAAAAAAGACTTTTGGTATTTACTCTTCAGTCTTCAGTAAATTTGCCGTACATAATGGCGTAAATTTTGTTTCTCTAGCTAACAAAGAATACAAAGGGTCAAGGGTCAGTTTTGATGGTTTATTTGGGGCCCAAAAAAAGACATGGAATGGCCCACGTTTGAATAATATGGGAACAACACCAGTCTATCACGCGCAAAAAATAAATTCAGAAACTGACAAATTGACAAGTACAAATAAGGCCCACTATGGTAAAGCTGATATTACCTTTTGTCATCATTACGTAGTTATGAAATCCTCTAAATTCTAAAATATAATATAATTATGAGTATTTCAGTTTAAATGATTTTTGCTCTGACACCTATATATAATGGCCTTGAATCATTTTTATGCAAAATTATTACATGGGACACAGCTACATTATCAGAAATTTTTTTTTTTTTTTTTTAATAAGAAGATAAATAATTTACCGGTGAAAATCATTTTAAAACTTTGAATACATCTTCTAAATCTAATAGTAAATCTTTTAACCACACATCAATGTCTAGTAAATCGATATTTATATATGTTTTAGGAAATAAGATCATGATAGACGTGAATGCAGATCGTAAAACTGATTTTTTTTTTTAATTTTACCAATATCATAATTTGAAGTTTTGAACAATTTCTAACAACAGCAAATGCTCACGAATTAAATGACTGTCTTTTTCTCTGAGGCTTCAAAGTCACCCACTTAATGACTCGTAGTCATAGGCAACTATATATTAAGGGAAAATTTTCTAAAAGTGAGTCCACAGACAAAAGAAAAGCCTAATGAGTGCATGTAATCATTCAATTTTCCACAATATCCACGACAACAACTACTAAAACAGCAAAATATCAGAGGAAGAAATGAGGATTTTCCATGCGCATGCATAATTTCTAACCTCCCACTATTCATTCACTATCTCAAATTTTTCATTTTTCAACACCATGCATTAATTAATTGTTGGATCATATAGTCATCGTTAACTTTAGTCTTTAACATGGACAATTGCCACACCCATTAATTTTTGCATGCGCCCCATTTTAGACTTGGTCCTCCATGTCGTCTATTATGATTCGATCTTTTAGTTGTTGGGCACGTAGTAATCGGATATCTCTTTACGCTTTCATACTGGAAATTTGGAATTTTTACACTATCTTCTACACGGAAACAGTTGACAAATTCCGTTATAGAAAACATTTTCCAAGGTCTCCCATGAATCATTCTTAATTACTAGAAACCTTTTGTTTTCAATGCAGGCAAAGACCAGTTAACACTTTGGATGTGTTTGGATACCGCTTATTTTGCTGAAACTGAAAACTTATTACTGAAAGTACTATACATAAAAGTAAAAATTAGTTGAAATAGTACAGCGGAACCCATAAATAGTATCAAAAAATATATGAACAGTACCCTGAGACTTACCATTTTTTTAGTAAAACGCAAAAAATTTTCATCCCAACGCAATCCAAATGCACGCTTATGTAGAAAACTTGCCCCCTTTTGACACTCTCTTTCATAGTTGATTATTATTTGTTATGGGAAATGTTAAGAAGCAGGAATGCATACATATATAGTTTCTTCATCATAAGTAAGATCAAGTTTTGCAAGCAATTCTAATTTCTAAACTTTGATTGGACTTATAATAAACAAAGTTATTAGTTCAATACTGTTTGAAACCTATAAAAGTGATAATTTTTTAAGTGAGATTTTATTTAAATATAAGTTAAAATAATATTAATTTCACTTTTTATATTTTTTTTAATTTAAAATCCATTGTTTCTGCTTATGAGATACAAAATTACTAATTAAATTTTTTTGTATTCAGGTTTTACTAATTGAGGTTTAATTATTTTTTTTATTCTTCTATTTCTCCCTCACTTTTTTTATTTGAGTTTTTTATATCCAAATTGATATTATCTATTAGACATTTATAATTGAAAATATATTTAAAATAAAATAAACATTATCTACAATATAACAAGAATAAAAAAATATTAAAAACATATAAGAATAAAATCTAAAATAGCAAAGGCACTCTTCCAATTGTGGATTTAATTATTGAACTGTATAGGAAACTAGAAAAGGAAGTGGTTATATGTTTTTTGGTTGAATTTGTGACAACATAAATAATTATTTAATAAATTAAATAAATTATAAATTTATGGTTATTACTGAAAAAATTTCACATAAAATGAAACGATTTTCAAGTGAGTTTATCATCTTTTGTATAAAAAAATGGGACTAACATATAACATAACTTATAAATTTATCATTACAAATTAATAATTTTTAAATCCATATCTATTTGGATCAGCCCACATCTGACTCAAATTACCCAACCCACATCAACTCTAGCCCAACGTAACCTTTTTCTTTTTTCTTTTTTCTCTTTTTTAGTAAAGTTTAGAACCGACCTAACCATGTTGATAGCTTTTTAACAAAATAAAACAAAAGTAAAATTAATACCCAATTAAATTCAGGCACATGATTAAATTGACCAATAAAACACAACTAGCATTGTGTTTTCTAAGGAAATTTAAATTCATTGTAGCAATATATTTGAATTTAATTATGTGTTTCAATTAAACTAGGGGACCTGATTTACTTTACCAAAATAGCTTTACCTAAGTTTTGCCCTTATAAACTAGCATAATTAGTTCTTTTTAAAAACATTAAGGTAAAATACACCAACACCCTTGAGGTATAGCAAAATTAAACTCATTATACACGATTTTGAAGAAATGATATTCTGCTCTCTTTTATTAATTAATTTAGGGGCAAATTGTCAATTATCTTAATCATTGGGGAGGTGGAGTGTCACTTCTTGAAAGTGGATATAGCGTCTAATATGGCTATGCCTCGGGGGTGTCAATGTAATTTACTCTAAATTAAAAAAAAAAAAAAAAATGAAATGACTTATTAGAAAACAAGTGTACATTCCTATCCATTCCTTGCACAACATTAAAAGTTTTAATGTTATGAATACCGTTTCGGTGCCTGTTTCGATTTGTCTATTAGAACGGAATATTTCAGTATCGGCCTATTTCGACATGCCGTTTTAGACCGTTTCGAAATTACCACTTTATATATATATATATATATATATATATATATATTAGTAATTAATAAAAAAAAATGATATTACTCATTGTCATTCTTAAGCCAAATTTTATAAATGTAATATCATTGTTTAATGAATGTAAAATAGTGTTTTAAAAGAAATATTACTATAATAATAAAGTGATTAGATTGATTATTTTCAAATGCATATTTGGGTATTTTTGTAAATAAATATGTTAATATTTATAAACTACGAAGCTTTCAGGAAGCCCACTTTCACCTTTTCACCTAATCCCACTCCATCACCCACGTGCAATGACTTACACTTTCTCCTCCACTCTTTCTTCTTCATTTCATATTCCCATCAGTTACTTACACTTACAGAAGTACTTCTGGGAAAGTTTTAGAGACCCAGACCAAAAGCTTAAGTGTAGGACTGAAGAAGAAAGTTTCAAATGCAGCTAAAATTTGAGCTTCCTCCACATTTGCTCTAAATTTCTGTTCTCTTCTTCTTCCTTTGTTTTTTTTTCAAATCATTTGGTAGCTTCGTAGTAGATATGATTTGAACTTCTTCAGGCGATCAGTGCTAGGTGGAAACATATTGTGCTGATGGGTTTGTTAGTTTAAGTTTTTTTTTTTTTTGGCTAAAAACTGCTACCGGCCGAAATGTAAATTTCGGCCTAAATTGACCGGAATTGGCCGGAATGGCCAGAATAACCCGAAACTGGTCGGAACTGGACTCAAGGTGGAACAGGTTGTATTATCGTTCCGGATTGCATCCCAGTACCAAATATTCCGGCCATTCCGATCGGAACGGAACGAATTTAATAACATTGATTAAAACTAGTGCTCTTTTTCTTGTGAAATTATAGGCACATAATCTACTACACCCTTCTCTCACATAAATAATTAAATATAAAGCCCACAAGAATCCTCATTTGTGAGAAAGAAGGGTGTATTACACCAAATGTACCAAATAATTTTTCTCTATCTTTTTCTCACAAATTATATATTCATTAAACTCAGCCTCTCTATTGCCACTAAATATTTATGTTATGGCAATGAGATTTTCTCCTCTTGGTGCAATATGCAAAGGCATGTCGTCACATTTTCTAGTCAATTGTTTTGTTATTTTTGTTCGGGGCAAGCTTGGTACCCTACTTGTGCTTGCTTAACCAATGCCTCTACTAGATTTCCTTAGCTACTTCTAATAAATATTTCATAACATAATCTTCTTTCTCAACAAAAACCCCCCAATCAAATGTCAAATTGTTTTTAAATCCAAAATAACCAATAAAAAATAAAATAAAAACTTAAAGGTAAAACATTTCTCCCATTAAAAAATAAAATAAAAGATAAAAAAGTCAACCACTACAATTGCTAAGAGAATGTGACTCACTGCAATGGTTGTGATGGTAGGAGAGAGAGAGAGAGAGAGCAGGTGAATCACAAATGAGAGTGATAGATCTATCGAATAAGAGGAGAGAGAATAGAAGGGTTGTGTTTGGGTTAAAAGTTGAAACAGTGTCATTGCCTACAAAGGAAGTGAAATATGTTTGATTTTTAACAAAACAATTTCATTTTTGTCTGAGGAAATGACAAAGTTTTGCCCAAAACTACAACATTTTGGCATCTGAAACAAACTATTCTAGAATCAATCAAACTAGTCTGGTTTTTGTTTTGATGGTTGAACTAGTGATTCCTATTTGTTCCTTTTTTTTTTTCCTTTTTCTTTTAGAATTTAAAATGAACCAAACCAAATTAGGGCCCAATTCCCAATTGAATTAATAAAATTGACTAGTCCGATGTAATTTTTAAAGCCATGATTGCAATTTCACTTATCAATAATCACCTAATAACCTTAATTTGTCCAATTAAAGATGAATTAAACACATAACTCGATGAACTAATGTTAAACGAACCAAATAAATTTTATATTGAGAATCAAATATCATGGTTTAAGTGTAAAATTTACCAAAAAGATGTGAAAAATTATTATGTTTATAAAATTAGTTTTACTTTATCTTGGCTAAGGTGATAAATGGTGAAAGAAAGCTAAAATTTAATTTACAATTATGTTATGGTGGATAGAGACATTGTTTGTTGTGTGACATTTTGGGAGATTGGATAGCTAATGTTAACAATCTATCATGTGAGAAATTGTTTGCAAAACTTGAACTCTCAAGTCATTAGGGCAAAATGATTGTTAATGATAATTCAACACATTTACAACATCATATATATATATATATATATATATATAGTTAAAACTAAAAGAAAATCTAATTAAAATCTAAATTATATTTCAATTGAAGTCTAATTTTGTACCACATGTCCCATATAAGTTTTTTAATCTTTGCGTCAAATAAGTTAATTTAGTACAGAATACGATGAGTCCAATATAAATGAATCATAAGAAACTCAATCATATATCTAATTCTATATTTAAAATTAGAAGAAGAGAGATTTTGAAAAGTTATGCTTTCCAATATCATTTGTTTATCTAGCTAAAAATAATTCAAATTTATTAACTTTTTTACATAATACTATGAACATGCATTGTTTATTAGGTAGAAACTTATATATATGATGTGTATGTGTATTTTTTTTAATTATTCCCATACATATGCACATGGTTCTAAACTAGTTTCTTTTTGTGTGTGAAACAATTTGTGCTTCAATTAAAATGGATTTCTATTTACCCACAATTTTAGGGACCTTCTTGTAGTAGGGTAGAAGATGTGTAACCCATCTATACTTTTTTTTTTCCAAATCACCAATTATCTCTCACTTTTAAAATTTTGGATATTTTTCTATTGAGAGCCTTAGGTCTAGGTCTAAAGCTAGCTCTGCAAGTGATTAGTGGCCACTCTACAATTAAATGTTTCGTACTTGTTAAGGGAATGAAAAATAAACCAACACAAAAGATAAATTTGTTTGGGGTTTATATTCAAATTTTTAGGGGGTGGGGCGCTTCAGAATCACTACAATTATGTAAAAATTAGTTGCATCATCCATTGGAAATTAAGAAGAAGAGAAACACTTCAGTAAATGCAAAGCCTATAGATTGCAAGTCTCAACCATGTTTCTTGAAATTATGTTATATGCATCCCCCCTTCTTTCACCTTGCATAGTTCCCAACTAAGAATATTTAAGTACATAATAAAACAATTTTGCTCATGTGTTTGCCAGCCTTAAAACCTAACAAGCTATCTCTTTGACAATCTATGATAAAACATACTTTTACAAATTTTGCTCAATTAGAATAATAGCTCTTGCTTAAAGATACAATTTTTGACCTTCCTACTGTATGTTTTATCACTACTTGCTTCTTTTTACATATGTTTGCAATCTATTGTTATATAATTTATCATTTCAGGTTTGATTCAATTGAGAATAATGAACGTCAGGATGAAATGTCCTACAGTGAGCCTTCCAAACAGAGTTCCAGAAGCTTATTAGATTAGACAAAGATGGTATGTTTTTGCGTTTGTTGCATAAAATTTTCTAAATCCGTGGAATTATATTCTGAGTGACGTTCGTTTCTGAAATGTCAGTTTATTGAAAGGAGGAACTTGAGAATGCTTCAAATTAATTTGTTTATCAATGTCTTTTTCAATGGGTGTGCATCATTAAAAGCAAAATTTTGTTTGAAGATGCATCTTTCGATACTTGATATTTGTAGTGTGAAGAACCATGATGGTTTTTCCCCTTTTCAATATTTTGCGGTTCATATTCTGCAACTGTTTTATTACATAGTGAGTGTGAGAGACCGCAAAATTGGATGCTGTCAAAAAAGAGATTTAGGTACTTTTAAGAGTACTCCTCTATTTGAATAAATAGTGTGAGTTTGTCGCTTATTTTTTATAAAAAAAACAAGAAAAAATAAATACAAATTACATAATCAAAATATTTTAAATGTCATTGATTGAATAAAGACAAGTGCAATTTTGATAAATTAAACTTTACAAGTTTTGGGTCCTAGTTACAATTTATGCAAAAGAATACAAAATTTTGGTCCTAGTTACAATCTACCAAAATTAAATTGACAAAACACTAATCTACCTATTCAAAAATCCTAAGCTTGGCGGTTAGGTTACGGAATGGAAAGACGTTAGCCACCATGATTTTGAAACTCAAACCGGACCGTACGGTCCGACGGGGTTAATTGGAAACCGTCCACCAAAATAGTTCTTTTACCTCAAAAACCGGTATACAAGAAAAACTCAGTGAATCGTGCGAATCACGGTTGAACCACCCACGTTTAAAAACCATGGACAGTTATCACGGTTTCCCTGGTTCAGTTGATTCAGAGTTTTTTCTTCTTTTTTTTTTTTTTTGTACTTACCGGTCAGCCATTTTTGAAGCTTCAACCTCAGACCTTGAGATCGCACCAACATTTCTTCTTATTCTTCTTCTCAGTCTCGCTCGCCCCTTCTCTCTCTGCATTTTTTTCGACTGCCGTTTTGCATTTTATCTTTCTTTGCGTTGTTTTTGTTTGTTGTTTTTGCATTTTCCTCTCATCCTGCGTTTTTTCCTTTGCACTCTAGAGGCTTCTTGTCTACTTTGAAGATGATTGACAACTTGCTTTTTGTTACAGACTAAATACATGCTGTCAACCACTCTTTTTTTTAACTTTATTGAGTTTAATTAATTTTTTAATGGTTTGTATGGTCCCTCTTCTAGCTGTTGTTTATTTTTTATTTTTAAAATTTAAATAAATGCATGCCGTCAAGTGTCAATGTGTCATTCACTCCTTTTAAAATTTTATTAGGCTTTGTTCTTTATTTTATCAATTTTTTAATGCTTTGTACGGTCACTCTTCTAGCTTTTATTAATTTTTTATGTTTAAAAATTTCATAAATGGTTGAATATTCAAATGGGCTTTAGCATAAAATAATTTACTGGGTAGTCAAATGGGCTTAAGCATGATTTAAGATAATTTAGACATAAGCTCTCATAAAAAAAATTAAAAGAGTAAAATATTGAGCATTAACAAAAAAAATGATTTAGGTTTGCTTGAGATTTAATATTTCTTATTTGCCTTATGAAAGTTATGATATAAAAAAGGCGTTTGAAAAATAGATCTTTATATTTATTTGGACTATTTTAGTTCATTTTTCTACTTTTATTAATTTAATATATTTATTTATATTTTAAATAATTATTAAATTAATTATGACATCATCACGGTTCGACTCCTGTTCGACCTTGGTCCAACCTTGAAAACCTTGAACCTCTTCTTTTTACGGTTCATTAAACGATCAGGGTTTCAAAACCATGTTAGACACCCATTCCGCCCAGACAGAGTCTGGTCTTCTAAACTCTAATGACCAATATACCATTTTTGCATGATGTTGAATGATATGTTGAACACACATGACAGACACTTGACAAAAAATAATTTAAATAAATTTGCCTTATGAATGATGTCCTCTTTTTAAAGAATATTCAAATCTGTTTTGAAAATTAAAAACATAAGACTTGGTTTGTAAAAAAAATCATATCTATTTTTATGTAAAAGAAAGAATAATATTTTTGTTAAAAGAGCATCAAATCTATTTTTGTGTGAAGTAAAAAAATGATTTTATCAAGAAAAAATAGATCTATTGTTTGTAAAAAAAATGAGATTTTGAAAAGAATCATATCTGTTTTGTGTAAAGTAAAAAAATATGATTTTTGGGTTTATGAAAATCCAGATCTATTGTTGGAAATAAATAAAAAGGACTTTTGAAGGAGGATTCACATTTATGAGACAAATTTATTGTGCATGCATCACATAAAAAAAACTTTAACCTAATTTTCAATCCCTTCTTTTGAATTTCAAAATCTGCAATTTTATAACAAAGAAAACTTTTCAGAAAAAATCAGATCTGTATTTAATGAAAATATAGAATTTTTTTTTTTTTTTGAGTTTAGAAAAATTAGATTTGTATTTAATGAAAATACAGATTAGTTTTGAGTTTAGAAAAATATTAGATCTGAAAATACAGATCAGTTGAGTTTAGAAAAAATCAGATCTGAAAATACAGATCAGTTTTGAGTTTTGAAAAAGATCAAATCTGAAAATACAGATCAGTTGAGTTTAGAAAAAATCAGATCTGAAAACAAATCAGTTTAGTTTAGAAAAAAAAATCAGATCTGTATTTAATGAAAATACAGATTAGTTTTGTGTTTTCATAAAAAAATTTTGATATTCATTACATATTTTGTAGTCAAAGAGAAAGAATTGAAATAAACAATCATCTAAAACATCTAATCATGGCAATTATATATTAAGAACAAGTTATAACAAAACATGCTAATCATATTCATGCATCAAACACAAAAACATGCTAATTAATGGAAAAAGAAAAGAAAGAAGAAAAATAGAATACCTCTTGCACGAGCGTGCTCTTCTAATGAATGAATATTTTAGAAATCAAAGAAGTTTGTTCACCTCTTTGAGGTCTAAAATACCTTACTTACAAAAAAGAAGTTCCTAAAGCAAAAGCCTTCAAAACGTCTTTAACGTAAGGGGAATTGAAAAGTCAGAAGAGAAGCCCCTGATTCTGATTTTTTTCCTCTATTTATAGAGGTTGGGATGCTTCGAAAAATTAGCTGAATGATCAGATACGAATTGGAACGCGTCCTTATCTCTAAAACATCGAAAAAGATAGGCTTTATCTCAATCAAGGAGTCCTTGGGCTGAGCCACGAATTTGTGCCAATCGGCACTTTTCATGTGCCGATCAGCACTCCAAGAGTGCTGAATGGCCCTCTTGGGTGCCGAGTCCGCATTTGAATTTTGGTCCAGTTTGGACTCCTTTTTTTAGGATTTAGTGGATGATGTGAAACTAGTTAGCCACAATTGGATCTATGTTAGATTATTGAATTACAATATAGTTTTGTCAAGGTGAATAGATTGCATCACGCTAATCAATAATTTAACAGATAAAGATAATGGCATGAAAATTTTACAATAGCACAATTTCTTTATTTCAATTTGCAAATTTTTTTTAGGGGCTGCTAGTTTTAGATTGGATCTTTTTTGGCTGGTGGGCTTTACAACAGATTTGATAATTTAATACATCTCTATCTCCCAATTTCTTATACTGAGCAACATTCCTCTATGACCAGAGGTGATAGAACTATTAACATATCAATTTCCTGATATAAAACTAAAATAATTCTAGTTTAAGGAAAAAGAAAATTTTATTCTAGTTAAAAAACAAATTATGTATATTTCTATGTTGTAAAGAAATTCATGCATCACATATTTATTCTCAAGAAAATAAATATTGTCTAAAAAAGCAAATTTTTTTTTTTTTTTTTAAATCCGGTAATGAGTCTTGCCAAAACAAAACAAAATATTATAATTCATTCCAAAACTAAGGTTGGCCAAAAAATCTCACACTTTTTTTTAATTTTTAGGCCTAGACATCAGTGTCAATAAGACACATTTGCGCTCATGATCTAGGCAACCAAAGAACATCTCCTTATACGTTGGATTTTTCATCAAAAATATGTAGGCCTTAGTCTTTGATATTGGATACAAGCCCAATACGCCCAAAGCTGCGTGAACTTTTACTCCATATGACTTTGAAAAGCAGTTTGCCATAACCTTAGTCGCCCTATCAATTGCCATTGATACATTATCAAATGACTGGGAAATTACATTCCCAAGTTCATCATCTTTTGCCAGTCGTCTTTTCTTGCTTTTAGAAAACATTGCATCTTGTGATGACACTCGAGAACGTGCAACATTAATTTCTGGTGACCTTTGATTATCTTCCACTTCAAAGTTCTCCAAAGAAACTTCATTTTGAGATATCAAATTATAATTCTCATCAATAGTAGTCGATGCAGCATACCTAGCACGTTTCTCCTTTGCAATTTCAGCATGATCAACTTTTGCTCTATCTTTAGTCCAAAGTTGTGCCATCTTAGAGTAGTTGGGCATGGGTGTTGTCATCCACTTCTTGGCTGCAGGTTTAGACCGTTACAAACCAAGACAAATGGTTAAACAATAGATATAATTATGTAATACAAAATTAAACTTACAAAAAATGGTAATTTACCGCTATGAGTGGCTCCCAAACTTCTGGTTCACCTGTCCATATATTTAAAGAATCATTCCATCCAAAACCACTCAATCCATCTTTAAATATGTCATAGCATTCATGAAAATTCTTCTTCAATGTCTTTTGTCAAATTTTCACCTTATCCTCCTTAATCTCCATGTGAAATTTTTCAACCAACTCTTTTACTATGTCATCATATGCCTTAGAGGTAAAAGTTCCATTAACTCTACCACCTATGATCACCTGATGTAAAAAACATCCACTAAAGCATCATCCATAACGCTACTTCATTATACTTCTTTGCTTGGATCTCCACCATTCTTCTTTGATATCTTACCCATGCTATAATTAATAGGACAAAAAACACATATAAAATATTGTGTAAATATTAATATTAATTATCAAAAGATAGAGAGCAATATCAAAATGAAAAGAGAAATTTGCATAACATTTAGGTCTTAAGTAATTGAAACATAACATAGTCTTAAACGGCATGACAACAATAAACACAAAAGCTATCACATTTGGACATAGTTTTGCCACATGGCTAATGCTATAGAATCTCTTATAATATCTCCTTGCCTAGCATTCTCATCATCTTCTCTTGGAGTAGGGGCCACACATTCACGATGAGAATGTAAAACCTCTTCATCAACTTCAACAATAAGACTTTTATCAAGATCGACACCCATGAAATGATTATGAAGTATGCAACAAGCTAAAATGATTTCATTTTGTGTGTCAACACAATAACTAGGCTCTGCAGTACTTGATATGATATGAAATCTCTTTTTAAGTACACCAAATGCTCTTTCAATAGCATTGTGCAATGACGCATGTTGCAAATTAAACAATTCTTTAGCATTTTCAAGGGGACGAACAGAGTACTCTTTTAAATGATAACGCACTCCCCTATAAGGTGCAATCAGACAACTTCTATTTATGTATCTTGCATCAACAAGATAATATTTACCTAATAAACAATAACAACTGTTAATTATATACGATAAATTTTTTAATTATAAAGAATACATCCTAATACGTATTTGAATTCAATTTACCTTGTGGGATTTTCAAATTATCATTTCTAGTTAAAGTCCTCTTTATTATTCTCGAATCTGAAGCAGTTCCTTCCCAACCCGGTAATACGTAGGTGAATTTCAAATCAAATGAGCATGCTGCCGACACATTTTGTGTTGGGTAACCCTTCCTACCCCAATATCTTGGTGCATCCTCATTAGACACTTTGATACGAATATGTGTTCCATCAAGTGCCCCAATACAATCCTAAAATTAAAAATATCTCTCAAAAACATTTACCTTAAAATATACTTATACTAAACTACTACCAAATATATAATATATACATGATATATTTACCTTAAAATATGGATTGAACCTACTACTCTGTAATATTTCAACTGGCACTTGGGTTCCATCAGGTTGTCAAAGGAACTGATTCTCTAACATAATTATTGATCTTAACACATTATGAAAATGGCAACTAATGGTCTCATCGGAATGACAAAAAAAGGACATTGTACAAATCTTCACATTATGTGATAGAGTGTAAAGAAACTTGGCTACTTGCTCTTTAACCGTGGCACGTTGTGTGTCTTGAAGATCACCATCTCTTCGCAAAATGTCACACAAACCTTGAAAAGCTTGTGGACCCATGCGTATTACATCATAGCATTTTTCACTAGATCTAAGTCAATGCATTATTTCATCGCGAACTAATTGTCTTTCTATGGTTGATTTTGTAGGAATGTGGGGAACATGTCTTTCCAAACGTTGCCTTCAATGAATAATGTAGCACAAATAATGGCATGAAGCATGAACTAAGGCTAGTTTCCCATATATTCCGAAAGAATTATGGTCTTAAGTACCTCATCATTCAAATCCATCTAGGTAAAAAAAATAGTTATGTTATTAGTCAGAGTCCTAGTCAAAGAAATTTTAGGCACATGTTCTATTCATTATAAAATTTGGACACTTCACAATATGCTTTTGATAGCTTTTAAACTGTAAATTAAATATTTTTTATATTTTAACATATAATTAAATATATGAACAAGAAACAGTATAAGACTTGAATACATTGAAATGAATATATTTAAATATATTCATTTTAAATGAAACAAAGCCAAAGGACACCATTCAAGTAGCACTCACAATACTGAATTTTGTTTTTCCATTTCAAAATCTGTCCATTATGTCAATTTCATGGTTCAAAATCTTATTTTCAAAATTTAATAGCATATAGACTGCCATGTCCTATGCCTTATATCAGATCAAAAACAATAATATCCTACTTTTCATTAAAAAAAAAAAAAAAAACACTGGTGATGACATTGTATGATGAATAACCAATATAATTATGAAATTATCCATAAGAACAAAGTTTTGCTTCAATTTAGTGTGATTTTTGTAACCTACATCACCACGTTTATACCACAAAAAGTGATATACTATATTTTGCTACACAACAAAGAAAGATGTAAGCAAACCATCTTTTTCAAACAGCCATTCTTTTTTCAAACAACTATCATTTTATGACAAAACATTATTAAAGAAAGATGTAAGCAAACCAAAGAATCTAGCCGTACAGCAACAACTATTATTTATATGTCACTCTTTCATCCGTGGACCCCATAGCTTTTATTTATAAGACTTGAGGGGACAAAGAAAAAGAGACACTTTTTTTTTTGATAAGTAGATAAACTAAGAATCACCCAAATAGAATTGTATATAGGACATAAAATTTATTACAATTATAAAATTCATCATAATTCACCAAATATTTGTTAACAAGATTTGCAAAGAAAAAGAGAAATACGTAGGCAAATTTCGCTGCTGTTTCAGTAGCCAATAAATATCACTAGTGTTAGGTTCTAAGGTCTTAGGATTTTATGTATTTAGAACTCTAATTTGTAATGTTGGCAAACCATGATCAAAACATTGTATTTAGTCTTGTTTAGGCTTGCTCAAAGTTGGTTTATTATTGTACAGTTGGAATCGAGTGGCTGCAGAAGTACTTGGGACTTTTGGCCTGGCTCGATCGATCGAATAATAGACTCGATCGATCGAAAATCGCACAGGTTGATTATTCTGCAGAATTTCCAACTCAGCCCTACTTCATTAAACGTTTAGGGTTTTATGTTTTTACCCTAGGTATATAAACAAAACCCTAGCCACGTTTTTGGAGGTTGTCCATATTGTTATGTTGCTCATATTTGCTGTTTGTGTGAATCTCTTGTGAGATCTTTGAGGAGCTTTCCTTCACATAAACTTAGGGTTGTCAATATCTTGATGATCAACATAGTTGCAACCATTGGAATTTAAAAGAAAAGCAAGCGGGGAGCTTGTAGCTGATTGAAGAATTCAAGAAAGAAGTAGTCCGTGGATTCGGAGCCTGCGCGTGGTCGTGTCAGGAAGTTCGTACTGGTGGGTAGCATTAGGAAGTCGAGCGGGGAACTTGTAGTCCTTCTGTAAGAACTTCAATTCTTTCATAGTGAATTCTGTTATGCCTTGAGGATCGGTGGGTCAAATCCTCCTCAGGTTTTTACCGTGTGGTTTCCTGGGTGATCATATCTTGTGTTATTTATTTTCCGCTGCATTATTATTCTTGATATGATTGTTGAATTGTTTTAACCTAGAAATTGCATAATTTGACTAAGTAACAACTTGGCTAATTAATCTAGGCTACGCAATTTGGTTGTTTAAGGGATCTAAATAACCTATCAAGTGGTATCAGAGCAGGTAGCTCTTTTTGTTTGAGATTTTTAATCTCTGAGCTGATCCTTGACCCCTGTTGTCATGGATTCTTGGAAAATTATTCTGCTTATTTGTCAACTTATCTATTTGTTATCTTTGCCTTTTGTTGTGTTTGTTAAATCTTTCCTTAAGTACATTGGCATAATCACATGTGACAAGAATTATGTATGTTATACTGCTTTAACCGCCTTAAAGGCACGTGATTCTTGTCTTTGGTATTTGGATAGTGGTTGTTCCAGGCACATGACAGGAAATAAAGATTTATTCAAAGCACTCTTTGAAGGAAAGATTGGGACAGTCACGTTTGGAGATGGAAGTAAATCTGTGATCAGAGGCATTGGCACTGTGGACATTCCAGGATTGCCAGTGTTTGAAGATGTTTGGTATGTTGATGGATTGAAGGCCAATTTACTCAGCATAAGTCAGATTTGCGACAATGGATTAAATGTACTTTTCACCAAGTATGAATGTGAGATACTTGATGGAGGAGGTGACTGTACGTGTGTTGGTATAAGGACAGCTGACAACTGTTATGGCATAACACCAAGTGTAAGCAACAAATGCTTTAGTGCAAAGATTGATCAAGTTGACTTGTGGCATCAACGGTTGGGGCATGCCAGTCATAAGCAGTTAGAGAAGATTTCCAAGTGTGAGGCAGTTATCGGTTTACCTAAATTTGAGAAGATTGATAAGTGCATTTGTGGACCATGTCAGATAGGTAAACAAGTAAAATCCAAGCATCCGTCTGTGACTAGTGTTCAAACTTCAAGACCTTTAGAGTTGTTACACATTGATCTCATGGGTCCTGCCAGAGTTCAAAGTTTGGGTGGAAAGAAGTATATTCTAGTTGTTGTGGATGACTTTACTAGATATACTTGGGTTGTGCTTTTGAAAGATAAAGCTGAGGCTCCTGAGAGGATGATACATCTATGCAAGAAATTGCAGGTTGAGAAAGATACTGTGATAGCCAGAATCAGAAGTGATCATGGAAGAGAATTTGAGAATACCAAGCTGGCGACTTTCTGCAATGATCAAGGCACTCACCAAGAGTTCTCATCACCCAAGACACCTCAACAGAATGGGATTGTGGAGAGGAAAAACAGAGTTGTTCAGGAAATGGCACGAGTCATGCTTCACAACAAAAAGTTGCCAAAGTCCTTCTGGGGAGAAGCTGTCAACACTGCTTGCCATACACTCAACCGGGTGTATTTTAGACCTGACTCCAAGAAAACTCCCTATGAACTCTGGAGAGGGAAGAAACCTGTTGTCAAGTATTTCAGGATATTTGGCAGTGACTGTTACATTCTACGTGATAGAGAGAACCTAGAAAAGTTTGATGCAAAGAGTGACAAAGGATACTTTCTAGGATACTCTTCCACTAGTAGAGCTTATAGAGTGTACAATCTGAGAACCAAAACAGTCATGGAATCTTCAAATGTTGTGATAAATGATGAAGTATGTTCAGAAGCATCTTCAGAAAGCACTGTTCCTGCTCAAGATAAGTCTTTAGAGGTTAATGAGTCTCCTCTTACTGAGTATGTTGGGAAACATAGTGAGGAAGAGCTGCTGGTGTTAAATGATACAGTCTCAGTACCATCAAGTTCAGAACCATCCACTCCGGTTCATGACACTCGACAGGTACAAAGTGAGTTCAGTCCTCTAGTTGAACAGAAAGGTACTACAACATCTCTTGTTAAACGTCCATCCTCTAGAGTGAGATTGAATCATCCTTCCACAAATATATTGGGTAGTCTGAATGAAAACATGAGATTGAGATCAAAAGCCTTGAATGTGATCACTCACTCATGTTATTTGTCCCAATTTGAACCGAAAAAGGTAGATGAAGCCCTTCAAGATGCTGATTGGGTAAATTCCATGCATGAAGAACTTCATCAATTTGTTCGGAATGATGTGTGGGAACTAGTTCCTAGGCCTGAAAATGTAAATGTGATTGGAACTAAATGGATCTTTAAGAACAAGTCAGATGAACATGGCACCGTGATTAGAAACAAATCAAGACTTGTTGCACAAGGATACACACAAGTGGAAGGAATTGACTTTGATGAGACCTTTGCACCAGTTGCAAGATTGGAATCTATTCGGATACTGTTGGCCATTGCAAGTCATCTAAACTTCAAGTTGTATCAAATGGATGTCAAAAGTGCTTTCTTAAATGGAATGTTACAAGAAGAGGTGTATGTTGAGCAACCTAAGGGATTTGTGGATCCTCACAGACCGGATGATGTATACAAGTTGAAGAGAGCCCTCTATGGTCTGAAACAAGCTCCTAGGGCTTGGTATGATAGATTGACTGCATATCTCACTGAGCATGGATTCAAAAGGGGATCTGCAGATACAACTCTCTTCATAAGAAAGGATAAGACTGGTTTTGTTGTAGCTCAAATTTATGTTGATGACATTGTTTTTGGTGCTACTAATGATTCTCTTGCTCATTCTTTTGCAGATGAAATGAAGGCAATGTTTGAAATGAGCATGGTTGGTGAACTGACTTACTTTTTGGGATTGCAGGTAAAGCAAACAGAGTCCGGCATCTACATCAATCAAGCTAAATATGCAAGGAATTTAGTCAAAAGATTTGGACTGGACAAAGCTGCTCATGCTAGAACACCAATGGCTGCAAATGCAAAATTAACACTAGATCCATCAGGTGAGTCTGTTGATATTACTTTGTATAGAAGCATGATTGGATGTCTTTTGTATTTAACTGCTAGTCAGCCTGATATCTCTTATAGTGTTGGTGTTTGTTCTAGATTTCAGTCTAATCCTAAGGTTTCTCATTTAAATGCTGTTAAGAGAATTATCAAATATGTGAGTGGAACCTGTGATTATGGATTGTTTTATAGCAAAGAGTCAAATTTGTCTCTTGCTGGTTTTTCTGATTCTGATTGGGCTGGGAATGCTGATGATAGAAAAAGCACCACTGGGGGGTGTTTTTATGTTGGAGCCAATCTTGTGGCTTGGATGAGTAAGAAACAAAATTCTGTTTCTTTATCCACTGCTGAAGCAGAATATATTGCTGCTGGGAGTTGCTGTTCCCAACTCCTTTGGATGAAAAAGCTTTTGAGTGATTATGGGATTCCTCAAGACACCATGGTTGTCTATTGTGATAATTCTAGTGCTATAGATATATCTAAAAATCCTGTTCAACACTCTAAGACCAAACACATTGAACTTAGATATCACTTCATTAGGGATTTGGTTGAAAAGAAAATTGTTGTTCTTGAGTATATCCCTACTGATCGTCAAAATGCTGACATCTTTACCAAACCTCTTGATGGAAGTAAGTTTGAGACACTTCGTCAAGTGATTGGTGTTCTTCGGTGTCCCTAAGTTGTGTTTGACTTTATGGTCCTTGTGCTTAATTGCTCTATTCTTTGGTGACCATTGTTCTTTGGTTTGTGTCTTTTTATTGTTTTTGTTCTAGGACTTGCATTGCATTACATTCATGCATTTCATTCTAGGATTTATTTGTTTTTCTCTTTTAAAAAAATAAAAAATAAAAAATAAAATAAAAATAAAATAAAAAATAAAAAGGGAAAAGGAGAAAGCAAAAATTATGTTAGACACTATTTTTCTTGATTTTTGAAAAACAAGGTTGGTCTATCTTTTGACACATGTCATGTTCTGTGTACCTTGTTTAACATTGATGAGCTTAAATATTGCACTTGACTAGTTAAAGCTTTGTAGTGCATGTTGTGTGGGAAAGATGTTTGTGGTTATTAATCACTTTGTCTTGATCTTGAAGTCACATGTTATTTGACTGTCGGACTTGATCCTTTTGAGAAAGGCATAAATAACCATCTCACCACTGTTCACTAGTCAATCATGAACACCTTAGTGCATATCATAAGATTTTGTGCTCGAGAAAGTGTAGCACATGCACAAAAAGAACATAAGGTGTAGCCTCTTTAAATGCTTAATGCTTAAAACTGGTGTGTACTATTAGGCTTGATGTCAATTCACTTAATTCAAACCGGTGTGTACTATTAGGCTTGATGCCATTTCACATAATCTAATCTGGTGTGTACTATTAGGCTTTATGCCAAATTTCACCTAAATAATGGGGCAAAAATACAAGAAACTTACATGATTGCAAGCTTTTGTTCTAGGAGATGTGGGAGTTATAGGATGTAACTCTTTAGGTGATAGTCTCTTTTAAATTCTATGTGATGAATTGTGTAGACTTTGTGTTTGATTGCTATTCACATATCACCTCACATGTATCTCAAGTTTTTGCTAGTATCACACACTACACAAGTTACTCTTTGTTAAACACTGTACATGCTAGTGTGTGTGTTTTTGGTCTGACCAACCAAGTTTGAAATTATCTTGAGATTTGTGTACAACATATTTGTTGCTTGAGAATATTCAAAGGAAGAATGATTGAAACTTGTTTTTGAGAAAATTGGGTTTAAAATTTTGGGTTTTTGAAAAAGCATTCCATCTCATACTCATGCATTTTATTTCTGTAATTTAATGCTTTGAGGAGTTGTTTTTCAAAATTTGGTTTGTCTTTCAAAACTGTGATTTTTCTCAAAATTTAGTGAGCCTCTGCCCATTTCGATCGATCCAGTCTGATTTTCGATCAATCGAAAAAGTGCTTTCATTTGTCTCAAAATGACTGTGTGTTTCGATCAATCGAATCTGATTTTCGATCAATCGAAAAAGTGCTTTCATTTGTCTCAAAATGACTGTGTGTTTCGATCAATCGAATCTGATTTTCGATCGATCGAACATCGTGAAAAAGCTTTTTAAAAGGTACTTTTCTGACTTTTTCAAAGTTCCTATTTCAAAAACTTTTCAAACTTTTTCTTCTCTCTCGCGTTGGCAAGGCTCCACATAGAGATTTTTGTCGTTTTCCTCCGTTCTTTTTGCAAAATCTCTCTCTCCTCAAGTCAGTAAGACACTTGTGCCCTTCCTTTTGATTTTATTTTCATGTTTTCATGCATAAATTCATGCATTTGAGGGTAATTTTCGAACTTTGAATAAATGGGATTTTCTGTTGATTCAAGCCCTATTTTATGAAATTGATCATTGGGTTTTTGTGGGGACACTTCATAAACATGATTATTACCTGTTAATTGGATCAAATTTGAGTTTGGTGAAAAATTGAAAAATCTAGGGCTTGTTCTTGATCCGAATTGGGGCTTTTGTTAAATTGGGAAGACTTTGATGAAATTGACTTGTTGTGTAGTTGTAATTAAGCATTATAATCTATGTAATGTGTTTTATAATGCTCAATTCATCTTTTTGGTAAAAATTTCAACAAGTGGTTTTCAATTTTTGGGATTTTTGATAAAAATTCCATGTTCAAGCCAATTTTGTCAATTCAATCTCAATTGAACTTATTTGTTTACTGCATTAGATCATGCATCACAACATTATTAATGTTCATGCATCATATAGATTTTTGTTCTATATTTTTTATTGTGCTAATTTGCAGTCTGCCCTTGGTTATGTTTTCTCTTGTTCTTTTTGGTTTTTCACTTTGTGTCTCTGTCCTTTCCTTAGCACTATGCCTAGGAAAACTAGAGCCCGTAGGACTGTTCCCTCACCTTCTCCTTCACCCCCTCCATCCTATGATCGTGAGAAGTTTTCGAGTGAGAAAAACCAAGAGATTTATGAGAAGCTGAATGTTAGGAGAAAGATTTGGGCTGAGCGTTCTGTTCACTTAGATGAACTTGATCCTGCCATTAGGGCAAACTTTGAGCGTAGGGGCTGGTTACCCTTGGTGGATGTTTCTGATCCTCCTCCACCTTCTGCCTTGATTAGAGAGTTCTATTCGAACATCTCTATCCGCATCTATGATTCCAACACTCTAGTCAAGAGTTGGATACGAGGCGTAGAGTACTCCATTACTCCTGAGGTAGTGGCTGATGCTCTAGGGGTACCATTGGTTCGACATCCTGTCTATCCATATGACGTGTCTCCCGAGATTAGTGATGTCTTGTCTTACATCTCTGGGACTACTGTCCAGTGGGGTTCTGATCCTCGGATCACCTCTGCTGAGCTCTCCGGGTTACACTATCTCTTCTTTAGGATAGCGTGTCATTCTATCTGGCCCATTTCCCATGTTCACACCATTCCTCTTGAGAGGTGTGTATTTTTGTACGCTCTGGTTACTGATGCTCCTATTAGTTTTCCCCATCTTTTTCTTCGTTCTTTGAACGATGTTTATAGGAGTTCATCTTCTGCTCATGCTCTTGTACATCCTATTTTCATTCATAGGATTCTCCTTCATCTTGATCTTGGTGGCTTCCCTTCCTCTGAGCCCGTTCATGTTATTGCTCCTATAGGTGCGTCTTTTCTTAGACAAAGGGCTGCTCATCTTCGAGCTGGTTCTAAACACCCTAGGTCTGAGCCCTCTAGTAGCGCACCTCCTCCTTCTTCTTCTGCAGGTCTTGCTGGTGAGGATGTTCCTGATCCAGTTGGTGATGATGCTGCTGCTGCTGATGTTCCTCCACCTCCTTCGGCCGACTTCGATGTTCGTCGTACTTTGGAGACTGTCATGACCGTTCAGGCGGCTCATGGTCAGATTTTGGTGGACTTGCTAGATGAGTTTCGTGCTCTACGAGCTGACTTGGCGCGTCTTCATTCACCCTCACCACCTCCTTTTGATGGCGACTTGTGATTGCTCTTTGGCATTCCGTCACAAAAAGGGGGAGTGGTATTTTTGAGTGGTATTTTTGACTTGTTGAGGAGTTTTTGTAGTTAGGGGGAGACTTTTGTTTTTGAGGAGCTTGTGGAGTTTTTTAGATTGTATCTAGGTGCTTCACTCTGTATATCATTTTTTGGGGATATTCATGTTAGGGGGAGTAACATTGATTGATATACATTTTTTTTGTTGATTCTTGTTGCTTTATGATTCACTGCTTATTGATTTATATTTATGAGTTGATCATTCATATATGTCTTTATTTTGTGTTGTGTGAATCTTACAAGAATGTTATACCTGTTGTTTTACTCTTTTCTGTCACACATGCGTTTATGCGTTTGTTGAGTATTTCAGGAATATACAGGTTGATTCAACTAAAGCTGCTGTCTACACTTGCAACTGATGGATAGTAGTTAGGCTGAATTTGATTTTATGAGCATTACCTTTGTAAAGGGCTTTTACTTGTAAAACTTTGAGCTTTTAATTATGGTTTTGTCACGGATTGCCAAAGGGGGAGTTTGTTAGGTTCTAAGGTCTTAGGATTTTATGTATTTAGAACTCTAATTTGTAATGTTGGCAAACCATGATCAAAACATTGTATTTAGTCTTGTTTAGGCTTGCTCAAAGTTGGTTTATTATTGTACAGTTGGAATCGAGTGGCTGCAGAAGTACTTGGGACTTTTGGCCTGGCTCGATCGATCGAATAATAGACTCGATCGATCGAAAATCGCACAGGTTGATTATTCTGCAGAATTTCCAACTCAGCCCTACTTCATTAAACGTTTAGGGTTTTATGTTTTTACCCTAGGTATATAAACAAAACCCTAGCCACGTTTTTGGAGGTTGTCCATATTGTTATGTTGCTCATATTTGCTGTTTGTGTGAATCTCTTGTGAGATCTTTGAGGAGCTTTCCTTCACATAAACTTAGGGTTGTCAATATCTTGATGATCAACATAGTTGCAACCATTGGAACTTAAAAGAAAAGCAAGCGGGGAGCTTGTAGCTGATTGAAGAATTCAAGAAAGAAGTAGTCCGTGGATTCGGAGCCTGCGCGTGGTCGTGTCAGGAAGTTCGTACTGGTGGGTAGCATTAGGAAGTCGAGCGGGGAGCTTGTAGTCCTTCTGTAAGAACTTCAATTCTTTCATAGTGAATTCTGTTATGCCTTGAGGATCGGTGGGTCAAATCCTCCCCAGGTTTTTACCGTGTGGTTTCCTGGGTGATCATATCTTGTGTTATTTATTTTCCGCTGCATTATTATTCTTGATATGATTGTTGAATTGCTTTAACCTAGAAATTGCATAATTTGACTAAGTAACAACTTGGCTAATTAATCTAGGCTACGCAATTTGGTTGTTTAAGGGGTCTAAATAACCTATCAACTAGTATAGAGGAATAACAGATTATACACATACTGGTAGGTAATCATTTATTGAACAGCCAAAGAAGAGCACTTAATAGATGTATATATGTAGGTAAGGGTTGTGGAGGATTTAAAGTTCTTGGTCTGGAGTGAACAGAAGCAATGGGAGAGGCCACATTTATCAGCAACAATTATGTTAAGAGTTATCGATTAGCATAAAGATTCAACATAAAAATTAAAACAAGATTTAATGTGGTTCGGCCAACTATAATCCTACATCCACTGACAATGCCAACAAAAATGCAATATTAATGATATGATTTATAAACACTACCAATGCTTATAAACAAACCTTACACACTCAACTCAAACTAAATCCCAACACTCTCTTTCTCTCTTTTCTTTTTCGGTTTTGATTTTTTTTTTTTTTTTAATGAATCAATCTCAATCCACAATCCCAAGACATCAATGTATACATTGGCTCTCTCGAACTCAAGATATAAACAGACTCTCAACACACATCTTTTGTACACGTGCATTTTTCAGCCCAAAATATAGAAAACTAGTTCCTCACACAAACCCACACCACATTCTTTAAATAACCTTCTCCTAGTGTAGAACTCTCCTTGTAAGAATATTGCTTTGAGCCAAAGCAATATAACCCGTAGAAGCAATGATACATTCCTCAAATTTTTTCATAAATTTGGAGAAGATTGTTCACGAAACAAAAATAGAAAATATATGACAAGACATGAAGTAGGAGGCAAACATAACAGAACCTGTAGAAACATAAGAAAAAGAAAGACTTACTTATGAGCAATAACCAAAACTTGCAACAGTCAAAGAATAACGTGTAACTATGTTGATGAACAGCAGTAGCTTCAATGGTGTCTTACGAAACAACAATAGCTTCACTTTGTAGCAAATAGGCAATAATGTGTAGCTATGTTTTTTTTCTTACGGCTGATTGAGAAAAGAATGGCTGATATTAAAGGGGTATTTAGGGGTTTTAACAAAAATTTCATTAAACCTAAATTCATTCCCTACCATTCCTCCCAATTTTGAGGGGAACAAAAATTTGAGGTTTGGAGGAGGAAAAATGGAGGAATGAGCATTCCCTCCTAACCATTCCACTTCCTTCCACTTAAACTCCCAAACAAGAGAATGGAAGTCCATTCCCTCTATTAAAACTCCTAAACAAGAGGAGGGAAGAATATTCTAAAAATATTCATTTTATTCCATTCCCTCCTCCCAAAGTATTCTAAAAAAAAAAAAAAAAAACATTACAGACACTGCCAAAAGTCTTATAACTGAATCGACACCTCCCCATGTATAAAGTGCTTGGGGGTCTAGGAGGAAAAGGGTTCGAACTGCAGGATTAGCAACATGTTGTAATTATTTCTTAAAAAAAAAAAATATATATATATATATATATATATATATATATACAGTCACAATACAAACTAGAGTTATCAAAAGATAAGAAAGGCAAAACAAATGAGGAAGGAACATCAAAAGGTACAAAATCAGATTGTGAAGAGGTGCCCTTTCTTGCTAAGGCATTTGCACAACCATTCCCTATAACAGTGCTGCACTCTGACTTGAGGAATCTGCCCCAACAACACCCTGCAGTCATCAATAAGTGTAGCAAGGTCTCCGTTAGTGGCAGAATGACTGTTTACAAATGATACTACTAATTTAGACTTTCTAGTTTCTAGTGGTTTTTTTGTCTTAAATAATCAAATACAAAAATTAATTGAAAACATAAGGTTTACAAAAATTCACATGGTATTTCCTCTTCTCACGTGGCAACTGAGTGATTGTATCACAATGCTAATCATATCATATATAATATGGACAATTATTAGTTTATATTGTACTATTCATGTAAGATTTAATGTTTAGTCTATAATGTAAATCTTATATGATATTAAAGTTGAAGCACAATCAAAATCCAAACTACTTCTAATTATAGACTAATTTTGCATCAAGTGTCCAATTTGAACTCTTAATTTTTGGTGTCAAGTGACCTATTTATAATACTTGGCGCGAAAGCCAAGGTGACAATTTACTCAATTTATAAGTCTCGTAAAATGTATAAAATTTGAATTTATAAAGTTTACAATAGTGTCTATCCTTTTTAGTGGTTCTTTTTTTCCCTTAAATAATCAAATACAAAAATTTGAACAATTCAAGTCATAAAGAATTAATTTGTGTTATAAGGTTTATCTTTTTACACTTTAATTTTGTATCAAGGGTCTCTTTAATTGAAAGTACTTCAAAGTACCATTTAAAACCACTTCTAACTCATTTAGTTATTTTCAATCTATTTGAAACTAACTCAAATTCTCTTTGAATTTTAAACTTATCATTAACTTAAATAAAATTTCAATATAAAAATTTATCCACAATACTAGGTTCCAAAAATTAACTATGCATTTTCTAATGGATTTTCATACTTATGGAATACTATACTCTTCGAAAAATTAATGTAAAGAGAAATAATCATCAAACTCTATGGTTGATACCAGAATAAAATAATTTCAAGCTCTCAGATGATTAATTATTATTTTCTAATAAGCCAAATTTCAATCCCTCATTGCTCATTCATTGGATAGTCATTTATTAGTTATTACAACGGTATGTTTTTCTTGTAACATATCAATCAATACCTTTAAATATACATGTGTATATGCATGGGTTACACGCGTTACTACAATTTCAATTTTTATTTTTATTTTTTATGGTCTTGACTCTTGACATTCATTTTATGTGTCAAAAATTAATTTTTCACTTTTTTTTTTCTAGGAATGTGTCTCATCATCAATTAGAGGAACAACAAAGTTAGTTTATTCAAAAGATTTTAAAAAATAATTTAAAATGACTAAATATATATATAAAAATCAAGTGGAAAGAAAATATCTTTAAATTATTTTTCTGATATGTAAACAAAGAAAGAAAAGAAATAACCTCTTCCCAAATGGGAAAAATGAACTAAAAAACAAAATAAATACTAATAATAATAAAGAAAGAGAAAAAAAAATTCCACAAATAGTCAGTTTGGAATAGATTTACGTTCTATTTTATACTCTATTAATTACAGTATGTAATGCATGGACGGAGGCACACTTGGGCTTTGGGGGGCAATGGTCACCCTCAATTTTTCTTTTTAAAAATTACTAGTATATATATAGATACTAATTTTAGCAATTTTGTTCTATAAAATTACTCTTTGCCCTCTCCCCTTAACAATATCATTGATTCTTCTAAAAGTAATGCTACAACCACAAACTTTTCTACAACATTTTTATAAACTATTGAGGTACAATTTATTATTGATTCGCATCTGGATCCACCGCTTATATCATTTTTTTACTTACTAATAACCACTCACCATATAAATAATTTATATAAAAAAAATTGTAGCTCTAACATTTTTCTACTTTTAAAGGCCATAAAAAAATTTATACTTCTAAAGTCTAAAACAAAATATACAAGCCCAAAACAATTAGCCCAAAAAAACCAAAATTACCAATAACAAAGCTTTAAAAAAAAAAAAAAAAAAAAAAGCTCAATCAACCAATTGTATCCATCAAAGACCAAAAAATTAAATATAGGGTACACAATTTTTAAACAAACTGTGTACGTATATGTGCAACAAATATTAATTTTAAAAAATAAGATTGCTTTGGCCAACCCAAAAAAAAAAAAAAAAAAACCCTTATGTTGATAGCATATTTAGAATTGAAAATAGTCAGAAGTCATGTAACTTAATTGGATGTTATTTACTTTGTTTCTTGGAGAAAATGGGCAAATGCCATTTTCGCGCAAATTATGTAGCTTTTTTCCCCATTTCCTAAACTAATTAGAGAAATGCCTCTCTTTTGAAACTCAATTTGAGATAAATCGAGTTAGGCCCTATAACGGCGTTTTTAAGGAGCTTATAGTGACATTTTAAGGACCTATAGTGGCGTTTTGTAACTCGACCTCCATGATTATAGGTAAAAAAAAAAAAAAATTGCCTATAACTCGACTTCATGGAGGTCGAGTTACAAAACGCCACTATAGGTCCTTAAAACGTCACTATAGGCTCCTTAAAACGCCTCTATAGGGCTCCAAATTTTTTTTTTTTTTTAACTTGATTTATCTCAAATCGAGTTACAAAAGAGGGGCATTTCCCTAATTAGTTTGGGAAAGGGGGCAAAACGCTACAATTTTTACTCAAAAAGGGCATTTGCCAATTTTTTTCCCTTTGTTTCTTATTAAAATAAATAAATAAATAATTGGCATTTTGTGTTGTTTTCAATAAAGACATTCAAGGTTTAAATCTCTCTATCCCATGACCCTAACTATGAGTTTATAAAATAATAGTAATAATAAAAATGTGGTCCGGTTAATAGATACCCTCAGAGCATTTATTAATAAACCATTTTAATAAGAAAATTTTGATATTATTTTTACGGGAAATATAAAAAACTGTTAAATTTTTTTTTTCTTTTCCTATTAAAAATATTTCATAAACCAGTAATACTCTTAAGGCATCTATTAACTTTTCCAATAAAAATGAAATGACTGAAGCTTCCATTTATGTTTACTCTCTCCTCAACTCCTCAATAGTGAAAATGTGAAATGTTCCACCGTTGTAGGCTGCAGCTTGCGATGTGCAAACGTAAATTCTAAAATGATTTGTAACATACTTATTGACCTGATCTTAATTGGTAAAAATGAAATGGCTGGAGCTCCCATATATGTTGACTCTATCATTAGTGAAAATGTGAAATGTTCCACCATTGTTGGCGTAAATTCTCAAATGGTTTGTAACTAAGGGTTCGTTTGGTTCGTGTAAAATATTTTTCAGAAAATAAATATTTTTCGGAAATGCTATTTTCTGGAAAAGGAAAATGCTTTCAGGTTGTTTGGCTGTCTCGGAATTCGTTTTACAAAAAATCAATTCCGATGTTTGGTTCGTTCAAACATTTTACGGAAAATGCTTTCTGTTTTCCGGAAAATCAATTCCCATGTTTGGTTCGGTCAAACATTTTACGAAAAATGTAGGACGTTTTTTACGAAAAATCAATTCCCATGTTTGGTTTGTGGATCATTTTACGGAAAATATGAAATGTCTTACAAATTCCTGCACCTGCATTACCTAGACAAACCTGTAATAGTACAAAACTAATCATCCACTTCAACATCAAAAATAATCATCCAAATTCAAACACCTGCATTACCTAGACATATCTGTAACAATACAAAAATAATCATTCACTTCAACATCAAAAATAATCATTTAAATATACCCATAATATTTATATAAAAACAGCCACATCAATCGTTCACCATTGGCATTACATCTCCATGGTGTACAAAAATGATACCTACTCGTGGTATCTGAACAGTACAAATACATAATTTGGGCAATTGTATCGTCCCAATAATACAAAAGACTACATATTTAATACAAATGGCAGGTCAATACTAGTACTACAACAAAAGTTAATTCCTAAAGCTACTGTCACAATCAACATGAAACAGACAAGTTAAAGTTGTGCGAACAAAAAACCATCCAACCACAGCTTTCTCAGCCTAGCATTCTTGGCTAGAAATCCTCGTGCTGCCTTCTCATTTTCACAAAGATGGTCAAACGCAGTTGAGAGCATGTCTTCGCTATACCCATCCGCCATCATAGCCATGACCTCATTGTAAAGAGCTGTGTAATCCACCGGGCCCCGGTTGATTTCTTTCAGAGCCACAGCTATTTCCTTCGCTTATCAGACAGATCAGTCAGCACACTATCATCAGCAAATCAAACCACATTGATAACGAGTACCAAATCACATTGCATTCTATTTACAATCAATATTTACACCATCACAATACCATCACATTGATAACTGCACATTGATATCATCACAATATCATCACATTGCATTCTATTTACAATCACCTATATACCCAATGCACCTTCAATTAAGGTTTAAACATACACATATTCTACTGCAAGAAAATAATAACACCAAATGATGAAAAAAATCATACAATTTAGTCATGTCTCAAGCTTGAAAGTATACATAACCCAATAGGCAACTACATAACATTTGCTACATCAAAGTATACATATCAAGCTCCAAAACTGTATACACAAAACCCAACTAGCCAAATTTTACACAAACCCAACTAGCCAAATTCTAAAAAAAAAAAAAAAAAAAAACCAATCATGGGTCAATCTCCAAAATTTCTACACATAACCCAACTAGCCAAATTCAAAAAAAAATCACAGCAAAAGTTCTACACATAACCCAACTAGCCAAATTCTTAAAAAAATCACAGCAAAAACCAATCATGGGTCAAGCTCCAAAATTTCATACGGTAACCCAACTAGCCAAATTCTAACCAAAAGCACAGCAAAAACATTGATCACCCTAAACCCAATCATCAATAATACACAGTTTAAATAAAAAATGGATAATTAAAAAAATTAAATAAAAACAGTAAATAATTATATAAATAAATATATAAATATTTATATAAATAAATATATAAATATTTATATAAATAAATAAATAAATAAATAAATATATATATATATAAAATGCGATCGGATCCGAGAGGTAGGTTGGGAGGATGGGTTGTGAGGGGATGTGGATCGGAGGAACGGTGAACCGGAGAAGGAAAACTCACTGTGGGTCTGCGTTTGTGTTGGATTGGTGTGGTGGCTGAGCTCGGCGTGACCCGGAGTGAGCTGGATCGGTGGTTGTGCGAAGGCTGAGCTCTCTTCTTTCTCGGTGTGAGTGGTTGGATCGGTGGTTGAGGTGAGGTGAGCTCTCTTCTTTCTCTGGCTCTCTTCTTTCTCGATGTGAGTGGCTGGATCGGTGGTTGTGCGAAGGCTGAGCTCTCTTCTTTCTCGGTGTGAGTGGCTGGGGAACGGTGGTTGAGGTGAGGTGAGCTCTCTTCTTTCTCGGCTGAGCTCTCTTCTTTCTCTAGCTCTCTTCTTTCTCTAGTTCTCTCTTTTGCGCGTGACCCGGAAATGGTTTGAAGTGAAAATGAAAGTGTAAAACCATTTCTGGGTCAAAGGAGTAAATTACTGGTCAAATGAAACTGATTTTCCGGAAAATTCTATTTTCCGTAGCTGCCAAACACGCAGGTCAGGTGGAAAATGATTTCCTGAAAGCGTTTACCACCGAAACAAACGGACCCTAACTATCTGATTGAACTGATCTTAATTGGTGGGTACTAAGGACTTGTTAATGGTTCGTTAGATTTCTAGGGTTTGGGTTCTCTTTATTTTGACCATATTTTATGGTGTATTTGGTTTAGAGTCGAAGATTGTTTACTGTTCACAGATAAGGCCCCATTTCATATATCTTACGATTCTTACCAAATATTGTAGTGAAGACCCTTCGAAATTATGGACAATAAACTCTCGTTTCTGTAGCTTAAAATTAAAAGATTCTAACTTATTATTAGAGTCAAACACATGATCTTACTGAACAAGATATAGACGAGTTTGATATTCAAATTAAAGAACTATTAATAGAAGAAACAAACAATCCCCACTCTAATCCTGCTTTTATGGTAAGAAACCATATAGTAAAATTAAAAGAGGTAATATATATGGTAATCAACAACAAGAGGCCTAATGAACAATTAGCATTTGAAGGATATTTAATTCCTTGAAAAATGTCTTTGTTAACCATACCAAAGGATCAACGATTTTTAGCATATTTGATTGGAAGTCAGGATTTTGACAAATGCAGTTAATTGAGGATTCTAGACAATTAAAAACATTTTAGCACACCTAGAGTACATTATCGTCGAAATGTAATGCCCTTTGGACTCAATTTTTTCAAAATTTGATGGTTAAAAATATTTAAAGACCTAAAATATATTTGCGAATTCTATATAGATGACATTCTTGTGCTCTAAAACAATAGAAGATATAATTATTTTTTTTTAAATTGTTTGGGAAAGATTTCAAAATTATGGCATAATTCTTTCCCCAAAGAAAATTGGGGTAAAGAAGGAATCTATAGAATTTTCAAGCTTGATTTTAAATCAATCAGGTTTGAAACTACAAGAACATATAATTACTAAAATCAGATAATTTACTTGGAAAATTTGGAGATAAACAATTACATTTTTTTTTTTTTTTTACAAATTCTTAACTATGGAAAAAATTATATAAAAAATTCTCTCTAAAAGAAACATCTCTTTTTGAAAACTTAAAAATAAAAAGGGATTTGTCTAGTCGAATGTGAAGGATGTATTAGAAAAGTATTTGTCTAGACGAATAAATGACTAGAAATGATAAACAAATCAAAAGAGATATAGATGATTTATTAGAAATTTATTTTCCAAAAAAATGAAATAAACTAATACTTAAAACAAATGCTTCTGACAAAGAGTGAAGGATGTAATAGAAAAGTATTTGTAAGAATATAAGGATCACTCTAATTATAAGACCCAAAGAGAAATTAGATCGATAACATATCTTATTCCTGAAAGACTTCAAAAAGAAGAATTAATTTGTGAATATAATTCTTGAGAAATTCTACTAGCCTATATTTAGAAACCCTCATAATAAAAAAATTTACAACTTAATCATTTTTAAGCTAAAACTAACAATTAGTCCAATGTAAGTGATTAACCAAATTTTATATTGCTAGCTAACGCATATGAGAACTAAAAAGTATAGGAAAGAATATGGAAATGCGGAAAAGAAACCAAATCGAAGCTAAACACCAAGAAGCATTTAGGAAGAGGAAACCTCGAGCACTCGAAAAACCTCACCTTGACCACATTGTTAGGAAAATCTCCACTATATGAATAGTTACAGTACAAGTAAGACTATGAACCCTCCAAACCCATATCCCCTATGTACTTAGTCAAGCTCCAGCTAGAAACCAATTTCATGAAGCCTTTCCTACAACTAGTTGACTAGAGACATTACTGTTGAGTTTAGATATCATCTTTAACTGAGAAAGTATTAAGTGACTCATTGATTATAATTAACTTCCCAAATAAAAGATGATGAGATATTAGAAGAAGAAATTAAGAAATCCTCCTTTCATAATCAAATTTGGAATTTGAAACCAAGTTGTTATGTTGGAAGGAGATAAGTTGATCAGATAATAAATTCGTATTGTCTATTCCAAATAGGTTGAGTCATTCATGCTAAAAGATCTCTTTTGTGATTTAAATGTAAGTTTAGATTTGAAATGAAATTTGGGGGGAATAAATGATGATGGACCTTAGCATATTTGCTCAATGATCATGGAATTTTCAAATAAACGACTTGTAGCAAATGGTGTCACCAAAATGACTTGTGGTTCAAGCCACCTATTGGTGTCACCAAGGACTTTTATTTCTAAGATGACATATAGCTGGGGAAATGCTGTAATTTTAAGATTGAGACTAACCAAATTAATAATGAGTTTTTAATAAAAATATCCAAAATACACTATTGGTCCTAGTATAAAGTATAAACTAGAAATGGAGAGAATTGTATTTTACTACAAGCTGAGAGTCAAGTGAGTTAATAGAATCGGGGGCTTTTTATGTTTATAAATATTATTATTACAATAATTTTGGGTAGTACGTAGGAGATTACAATCCAGATTCTTGTCCTAATAATTTAAGGCTTTTCTTGTAGCCAAGTTATCATGCGGTGTTTGATGGAGAGGAGGAAAAAATAGTTACGTTGACTATTTCTTGGACCCAGACGTATCAATTTAAGCAATATTTGAAAAGATCTTTTTCTTTTTGAGAAACCTATTTGAAGAGATCTTTAATCCAAGTATAAACAATGGATGTGACAAATAACTATAAGTACTAGGATCATGTTAGAGTCATTAGCAAGAGTTTTTATGAACCGATGCATTATTGATTACCTTGTGCATTTTAAGAATAGGATTCATGAGCTTAAATATGAAAAGTTCTCAAACACTACCATGGTTTAAATATTTTAATGATAGTTGTGGGGGGAGAAAAGCCCAACCCAACGAATTGGGCCCAAGGCCCTATATGAGGAACACTGTTCGTCCGAGGAGATGAAGACATTCAGTCAGAGGCTCATGTCAAAGGAGAATGCCTGGAGATGAACACGTGTACCATCCGAGGAGATGTTCATATGTCCGAGGAGTCCAATATCCTCGGATCCGAAGAAGTTTGACCCGACAGGTGTATGGGAGGTTCAAGTGATCTTTCTGACAAATGTTAAGAGGGAAATGAGCCTCGGACACGCATGAAGATAACAGGAACAGAGAAATATCAAGGAGACAGACTTCAACCACCGCATTGAATGCACTGCACCTACCTTCCTGACCGCATTTATGTGGAGAAGACCCCTGAACAGTGCATTCTCAGCTACCGCCACTCACACAAGGCTAAAGGGGGAGTATGATGGGACATGCACTCAAGTGGGCGTCTAGATGATGAACAAGTGGACGGTGAAGATGTAGGAAGGAAGTACTATATAAGAGAAGGGTGCCTCCGATAGAGGGGGATCAAAAAATCAGAAGTAGAAAAAAGGGTATTCCATTACTGTAGCTCCCAGAACTGTAACCCTAGTTTATGAATGAAAAACACCTCTTCGGACATTGCATTTACACCTGTCCGAGCACATACTAATACAAATTCACCCACGAACGTTGCTGTTTAATACTGTTATTTCATTATTTGCCTAACTCCTTCACCCACTCTCTACAAATTTATTGTCTTGGGTTCAGTGGGCTCAAAATCCATACCTTCTTGGGCTTGGGCTGTAAAAATTGACCCTATAATTGGCACCGTCTGTGGGGAGGGCTTGTGCGAGAGTGAAAACAACAGTTGATGATGGCAGGACAAGGTGAACAACAAGCAGAATCCAGGGCATCCCAACATGTGGATCATTTTGTCAACTTAGAGAGGAGACAAAATCGTGAGGGCAGTGTACATACTGTGCGCCTTAGCCAGAGCCAATCACAGGGCGGAAGTCACATGTCCCATGCAGAGAAGAACCGTGACTTACAGCTGGAAGTAGAAAAACTAAAGAGGGAGTTACGCCATGCAAAGAGGAAGCGGGCTTCCTCATACACTGAGGATGATCTTGATGACGAGCAGGATGTCTCTTATCAGCACAAATCTAGGACACCAGCCAGCGAGTCCTACACCTATGAAGAGGAGTCCCATCGTAAGAGGCAACGAAGAAGCCCATCACGCGAGGACATGGAGAATGATGCCATGAACAGGGCTCTAAATCAGATATCTAAGTCACCCTTCACGCGCAGGATAGAGGAGGCCAGACTCCCACGGCGCTTTAACCAGCCAACGTTCATCATCTACAACGGTAAAACTGACCCCATGGAGCATGTGAGTCATTTTAACCAGAGGATGGCTGTCTACTCCAGAGACGAAGCTCTGATGTGCAAGGTTTTCCCTTCCAGTCTTGGGCCTGTTGCCATGAGGTGGTTTGACGGTTTGAAGGCAGCCTCCATCAACTCCTTCAAAGAGCTCACTCAGGCATTCGGCTCCCGTTTTGTCACATGCCGAAGAGTGGCCAGACCTTTCTCTTCACTGCTGTCCTTGTCCATGCAGGAAGGCGAGTCCTTGAAGGCATATTCAGATCGATACTGGGAGATGTTCAGTGATGTGGAGGGCAACAATGATGCGATGGCTCTCAGCACGTTCAAGCTCGGCCTCCCCACTGACCACGGTTTGAGGGCATCTCTATCTGGCAAACCGGTCACAAACGTGCGTCAACTAATGGCCCGCATAGAGAAGTATAAGAGGGTTGAAGAAGATCAGCTGCAGGGCAAGGGAAAGGACAAGGTTATCCCTCAGGAGAGGAGGGATTCGAGGTCGGACCGTTACAATTACAATAAACCGCGGAGGGATTTTGCCGGGCAATCAGAATCGACGAATCCTCAATCGGTCAACACCGTGTTCAAAGAGCCAGTACACCAGGTCTTGGAAAAAATCAAGAACGAATCATTCTTCAGGTGGCCGAACAAGATGATAGGAAACCCCTAGAAACGCAACCATAATCTCTACTGCCAGTACCATCAAGACCATGGGCATACCACGGAGGATTGTAGGAGCCTGTGGGATCACCTGGACCAACTGGTTCGCGATGGTAAACTGAAACACCTCCTGCACCCCTCCAGCGGCCGAGGGCAGACGGGCTCGGGGCCACGCAGAGATGACCCCTCAAAGCCGCCGCAAGGGACTATAAACGTTGTCTTCGCCGCGCCGGGGAGAACAGGGTCCTGGCCATTGAAAGTTATGTCGGTGGGCCGACCATCCGCAGGAGAGTCAAGCCGAGGACCAAAGAGAGCTAAGTTTGGTGCCCCACTGGTTATGGGATTCTCGGACGAAGACATGATTGGCACCATCCAACCCCATGATGATGCACTAGTCATCACCCTCAGAATAGGAGGGTACGATGTAAAGAGGGTGATGGTGGACCAGGGCAGTGCTGTGGAGATAATGTACCCAGACCTCTACAAGGGGCTAGGCCTAAAACCCCAAGACCTGACGCCATACGATTCCCCCCTCTTGAGCTTTGAAGGAAGGCCTGTCGTCCCGAAAGGCCGGATACGCTTACCTGTGCAGTCCGGCTCCGAGGTGGTGGAGTTGGACTTTATAGTTGTGGACGCATATTCGCCCTACACGGCACTCGTAGGCAGACCTTGGATTCACGCACTTGGGGCTTTTCCCTCTACTTTGCACCAAAAGGTCAAATATCCATCAGAAGGGCAGATACATGAGATCCGAGGAGACCAGTCTGTTGCTCGACAGTGCCTGGTAGCTGCCATTCAACATAAGACTCCAGCCGAGTCCTCGGACGTAGCCGAAAGGGATTTATAGCAACTACAGTCTCGGGGATTGCCCGTCGAAGAACCAGATGAAGGCACTCGATGTGAGGATCTAACGAGAGTGGTCATTGGAGATGATCCTGATAGGTTCTTTCAAGTCGGATCTCAGCTGCCTCCTCAAGAGAGGGAAGAGCTAATAGAGTTCCTCAAGCGAAATCTCGATGTGTTTGCCTGGAGTGCTTACGAAGCCCCAGGGGTGGACCCAGAGTTTATATGCCACCACTTGAAGGTGAATCCACTGGTCACCCCCAAGAAACAGCCTATTCGGCGCCCGTCCAAGGAACATGCTGACGCAGTGAGAGATGAGGTAGCGAAACTCAAAGAAGCTGAGGCTATCAAAGAAGTTTTTTATCCCGAATGGCTGGCAAATACCGTGGTGGTAAAGAAGAAGAGTGGGAAGTGGCGAGTATGCGTAGACTTCACGGATTTGAATAGGGCATGCCCCAAAGATCCGTTCCCTATGCCGAAAATTGATCAACTGGTAGATGCCACTGTCGGCCACCCTCGGATGAGCTTCCTGGACGCCTTCCAAGGCTACCATCAGATACCATTAGCCCCGGAGGACCAGAAGAAGACTGCTTTTGTCACCCCTATTGGTAACTACCACTATAAAGTGATGCCATTTGGCTTGAAGAACGCGGGTGCTACCTACCAGAGGATGATGACAAGGATATTCGAGCCACAGCTGGGCAAAAATATCGAGGTTTACATAGATGACATGGTGGTGAAGAGTAAGGTTGTAGCCGAGCACGTGAAGGACCTTGAAAGTACCTTTGAGATTCTACGAAAGTACAAGCTACGACTGAATGCTTCTAAGTGCTCATTTGGGGTGGGGTCCGGCAAGTTTTTGGGATACATGGTCACCCACAGAGGAATTGAAGTCAACCCCGACCAGATAAAGGCCATTAACAATCTACGAGCTCCTCGGAATCCCAAGGAGGTTCAGAAACTAACTGCTGCCCTCAATCGGTTCATCTCTAGATCAGCAGACAGGTGTCGGCCCTTTTTCTCTCTGCTCAACAAGTGGAAGGGATTCGAATGGACTGAGGAGTGTGCTTTGGCATTCCAGCAACTCAAGGATTATCTAGCTCGGCCACCAATCATGTCCAGTCCTGAGCCAGACGAGGTACTGTTCGCCTACATCGCTGTAGCTCCCTGTGCGGTGAGCCTGGTGTTGATACGATCGGACTCTGGTGTACAAAGGCCCATTTATTACGTAAGCAAGTCGCTGCACGAGGCTGAGATTCGTTACTTGCCTTTGGAGAAGGCTATCCTAGCAGTAGTGCTTGGCACACGGAAACTACCTCACTACTTCCAGGCCCACACGGTCATTGTTCTTACTCAACTCCCACTCAAAGCTATACTCCGAAGTGCTGATTACACTGGTCGAATTGCCAAGTGGGGTACAATCTTAGGGGCTTTTGATATAAGATATATGCCCCGCACATCGGTCAAGGGACAGGTCCTTGTGGATTTGGTGGCTGAGTTCACGGAGCCCCAGTTAGAAGAAGTAAAGCCCACGTCAGGCATGGATGAAAAATCAGTTGGCATGATCTCCCAACAGAATCCCTCCCATTGGGAAGTGTACGTTGATGGCGCGGCAAACCAAAGAGGCTCTGGAGTTGGGCTGGTATTGATATCCCCCGAGAAAATCATTATCGAGAAATCGTTAAGGCTGGACTTCTCGGCAACGAATAATGAGGCGGAGTATGAGGCCCTACTGATGGGAATGACTATGGTCCGTAGAATGGGTGGGAAGTCCGTGGAGTTGTTCTCGGACTCAAGATTGGTAGTAGGTCAAGTACAAGGCGAGTTTGAGGCAAAAGACGAAAGAATGCAGGGGTACTTGAGTCGTGTTAAACATCTGCAATCAGAGTTCGACTCTTTCAGTTTGCTGCACATCCCCAGAAGTGGCAACTCACATGCTGACTCCTTGGCCACGCTTGCCACATCTTCGGCGCAAGACCTACCGAGGATCATCCTCGTCGAGGACTTGCACAGGCCTACAGAGGCGAAGGCAGAGGTAGTCCAGGTTCACCAGGTCAGGGCTGGGCCGTGCTGGATGGATCCTTTAATCAAATTTCTCAAAGAAGATATATTGCCTGAAGAGAAGGGAGAAGCTGATAAAGTTCGAAGGAAGGCGACTAAATTCTGGTTATCCGAGGACCAGAAACTATACAGACGCTCCTACTCGGGACCATACTTGTTATGCATGCATCCCGAGGCAACTGAGCCATTGCTAGAAGAGCTGCACGAAGGAATTTGTGGGAGCCACACGGGAGGTAGGTCCTTGGCTCACCGAGCCCTTACCCAAGGCTATTGGTGGCCTAACATGCAAAAGGAGGCGCACGAATATGTCAAAAGGTGTGATCAATGTCAGCGCTTCGCTCCAAACATTCACTAGCCAGGGGGAAATCTTAATCCGCTATCTAGCCCATGGCCCTTCGCCCAATGGGGCTTGGATATTGTGGGACCCTTCCCCAAAGCTGCAGGAAACAAGAAGTACCTCCGGGTCGGCACAGACTATTTCACCAAGTGGGTTGAAGCCGAGCCACTAGCCAATATCAGAGACGTTAATGTGCAAAAGTTCGTGTGGAAGAATATTGTTACTCGATTTGGAGTTCCTCACACTCTCATTTTGGACAACGGCTTACAGTTCGATAGCAAGGCATTCAGGAATTATTGTAGTGAGCTGGGAATTATGAACAGATACTCCACTCCAGCCTATCCCCAGGGTAATGGACAAGCAGAAGCTGTTAACAAGGTTATACTGAATGGCTTAAAGAAGAGGCTGGATGATGCAAATGGCAAATGGGTAGAAGAACTGCCACACGTACTTTGGGCCTACAGGACTACGCCTCGTAGGTCTACTGGAGAGACCCCCTTCTCAATGACCTATGGGGCTGAAGCTATCATTCCTTTGGAGACCGGGTTCCCAACGTTGAAAACTAGCTCGTTCAGTCCGGCCGACAACGATGAGCAACTGCAGAAGAGCTTAGATTTGATTGAGGAAAGGAGGGAGAACGCAATGGTTCGCCTGGCACATTACCAACAGAAACTCAGGCAAGGCTATGATGCTAACGTAAAGCTAAGGCCTCTAGAGCCTGGTGATTTGGTGCTGAGGAAAGTTGTGGGCACCGCAAAGAATCCAGCTTGGGGAAAACTAGGACCCAATTGGGAAGGGCCATATCGCATCACTTCAGGAGCAGGCATTGGGGCATATTTCTTGGAAGACCTAGATGGCCATGTAATACCACGTCCATGGAATGTAAATAACCTCAAGAGGTACTATTATTAATCGAATCTTTTCTTCAACCGATGTGCCAATTCACTGCGTAAAGTTTTCTCTCAAGTGTTTAAACTTAAATCCAGTCATGCCTGTAGTCCTCGGACCAGGTGATTAGGGTTAGTTAACACTCATTCGCCATTAACTCAAGTGTTTAAACTTAAATCCAATCATGTCTGTAGTCCTCGGACCAGATGATTAGGGTTAGTTAACACTCCATTACAGTTCTATAGTGTTTAAACTTAAATCCAATCATGTCTGTAGTCCTCGGACCAGATGATTAGGGTTAGTTAACACTCCGTTACAGTTCTATAGTGTTTAAACTTAAATCCAATCATGCCTGTAGTCCTCGGACCAGATGATTAGGGTTAGTTAACACTCCATTACAGTTCTATAGTGTTTAAACTTAAATCCAATCATGCCTGTAGTCCTCGGACCAGATGATTAGGGTTAGTTAACACTCCGTTACAGTTCTATAGTGTTTAAACTTAAATCCAATCATGTCTGTAGTCCTCGGACCAGATGATTAGGGTTAGTTAACACTCCGGTGTAGTTCTCAAGTGTTTAAACTTAAATCCAATCATGCCTGTAGTCCTCGGACCAGATGATTAGGGTTAGTTAACACTCGAATACGTTCGTCCCCCGTGGCCCTTGAATCATATGATACAGGTTAGTCAATACCCCCACACAGCTATTGTCACTGGGGCTTAGTGCTAAAATTCCTGGCCACGTTTAAATTAATTCCCACTTATGACTGTCTTCCTTAATTATACTTGTGACTGTCTCACTTATACAACTACTCGCTGCAATCATTACCTGTTAGTAACTTTTATTCGGATTATTCTCTTCAATATCAATTTTAATTACTCACACCATCAGTATGATATATCGACCAAGATTATTTGCATTATTTCGTTATAAGTGCAATGTGCAATTATATGCGACGGTAATAAGTAGTAAGACAAGTATTAAAAACATCAGAGACAAATGGGAAGCCATTCTATAAATGAAAGAAGAGTTTACATTTCATTGGATAAAAACAAAAGAAAGTACAGGTGCAAAAACAAAAGCCCTATATATCTATTCTTTTGCTGGAGGGACCACAGGGTCGGCAGCCTGGCTTGTCCGAGCAGCTGCTTCAGGGGCTTGATCCGTGGCCTCAGTAGGAATTTTCTCTTTACCCAACCCTTGGCCTTTGTCTTTGGCCGGTTCAGCGGGTTTACCCTTGTCACCTGGCTGACCAGCCTCTTTGGGCGCATCAAGAGTGGATGGAGGAGCATGACTGACCAAGATTGGCTCCGAAGCCTCTGGAAGCTGTGAAACAGGAGGGGGATCAGTTCCTGGGAGCTCTCGGATATCAGGATCATAGTATACGCTCCCAGGCAACCTCAGCTCTGAGTCGGCAAGGACTCCAGCTGCATCTAGGGCCTTACTCCAACTTATGCCGCAGTAATCTCGGCTGACCGAGGCGAATTGCTCCATAAGCTGGGATGAGGTCGTCTCTACCCCCAGCTGGTACGCCGCCTTCCTTTCGGCCTCAACCGCCTCCTTGGCCAGTCTGGCGTTTTGCTCAGCCACTTGGGCGCTCGCCTTGGCCTTTTGCAGCTCAGCCTTGAGACCCTTCACCAGCTCCTTCTCGGTTTCCAGATTGATCTCTGCCATGTGTAGTTGTTTACGCTGTTCCTCGGCTTGTTTTTCAGCATTCTTGATCCCAGCATCGAGGCTTTTCTTCTGGGAGGTCATCTCTTTCAGATCCTCGGACAAATGAGCATATTCCTCCTTTAGCTGGCCTAGAGATTTCTCCGCCTCGTCTCGAGAGCAAAGCGCTGCCTGGGCCTCAAGGTGGTTCTTTTTATTCCACTCTTCGGCCACATAGATCTGCTGGGTGACCTGCATGATGGAAATTCCAAACGTCAAGCACAAAAAAGGAAGAGAAGGCAAAAATGCCAATGATCCATTCAGCTAATCAGACTAAGCATGCTTACCATGGCCATATCCCTCTTAAGGGATTGGAAGAGATCGAGCTGGCTGAAGCGCCTGAAGGAGTCCATGTCGTGGGGAAGGAGGAGTGGCTGCTGCAGAGCCTCAGCAACATAGCCTGCCCTCCCTCCGTCGTAGTTCCTGAGGGAGGTGTCCCAGAGGATCAGGGCACCATTCAACTCCAACTTAGGAGACCATATTCGTGGCCCTCCCCCTCGGCGGACATCAGCCAAGACGTTTTCTTCTCGGCTCTCAGTAGAAGAGGCCCTCCTGTTTCGTTGGTCTCTCGCCACTTTTTGCTGCTTATTTGCCTTCGGTGGTGCTGCCACCTCCCTCTCTTCAGTTTCGACAGGCCTCTTCTTCTTCAAGTCAGGAATGGGTTTTAAGCTAGGGTCTGGAACCTTGGATGGTACTGGAGGCAGGTTCACCACCGGTTGAGAAGTCTCAGTACCTTTCTGCTCAACTTTTTTACCCTTACCTTTCATCATACTCCTCAAATCCATATCGTCGTCCGAGGAGTCTTCGGAATGAGCTGCTAGCAAATTAAGGTGAATGCCTGATTGCCTGTCGGCCTCTTCCTCGGCGTCTGAGACTTCTATCACTCGGTCTACCCCTGAAGCTTCTCCCCCGAATTGAAATCTGTCTATCTGCTCCTCTAGCGAGGAGGTAGAAGAGCCGACTGTCTCACCCTCAACCGCTTGTCCGAGGGGAACTTGCTGGAGTGGCTGGACAAGAGGGGGTATAGCCCGAGGATTTGGATGGGGTACGGGTTCAAGATCGTCTGGCGCCAAGAAACCTTTCCGACCAATGTCAATACGTGCTAGGCGATGGTCTCCCTGGACAATTGCGTTGCCGACTGGTTGGAAACCCTTTGGCTTCCCTGTGTATCCCAAAATAAGGGGAGCAGATCGCAGTTGCCCGTCCTCGCTCACGAAAATCTCTGACCTTAAAAGGTAATTAAGGGCAGCAATATTTGTAAGGCTGAGCCGAGGAGAAACTTGATTTTTATCTGTTACAAATCACAGCAGAACATGGTTAGAAGTTCAGAAATAGCAACACGAGGAATCAGAAAATCATTAGAAGACGAGGACCCTGAGCCTATGGTTAGTGTGCCTAAATCTAGCATGTCCCACCTGGCTTCCCATGCTTGGTTGGGCAATGATGGCCGTCATGCCATGCGCCCGAGACGATCACATAGTCGTCTTTCATCCCTTTGTTAGATTTGGGGAGGCAGGAAATGAGCCTGACAACGTCCGACCGGGATTTTAAGTAATATCCCGCATCTTGCTGGCTGTGGCACTCGTACATATGTACTACGTCGAGCCAGGTGAGTCCCAATCCTAGGTGACGGTTAAGGTCCTCAATCGCTCCTAGGATCCTAAACATATTGGGCGCGCACTGCCAAGGAGTAAGCCTATGGTTCCGAAGGTAGCTAGCGGTGATGGGGCCCATAGGGATTGCCATTCCCCCTTCTTTGAAGGCGATGAGAGGAATCACAACTTCTCCGGTTTTCCGGCCAGTCAGAATTTTCTCTGGAGGACAATACCTCACCCCCACGTTTGGGGGTATGCGGTATGTAGCCTTAAACTTCTCCACCTAAGCGGGGCTGTCCACCAAATACTCGAGTTTGCCCATCTTTCTTAAACTGAAAAGCGAAAACACGATGTAGAAGACAGCCGAGGAGAAAACAGAAGGCTTGAGATGGTGAAAACTTACAAAAGCGGTGCTGGGGACCGATCTTCGAACTCGCAGGAAGATTCTTGAAGGCTCTTAGAAGGATTGAGGTCAACAGTTGAGAGAGCTCGGAGCGTTTGGATGCCTGTTCTTGCAAGATGAGGAAAAAATAACTTCCTCTAAGGTTTTATGCGGGGTCAAGCGAAGGGTCAGGGGCACTCCCGCCCAAATACTGAAGGAAAAACCGCAACCGTTGGATCAATCATTCACCGATGGATGCTAAGGACAAAGCGCCACCTGGTGCAATTAATGCAGCGCCTTGGGAATAAGGAAACCGCAGCGGCATTAATGAAGCGTCTGTCCCTACATCTACACACGTGCCAGTTCGATTTTGCCTGTTCCTAAAGTTTCTGCTCCGTGGCAAGTCAAAATCCTACTTTTTCTCCTCGGATGCGAAGGAAAAACTACAATTTCGAGGGGCTAATGTGGGGGGAGAAAAGCCCAACCCAACGAATTGGGCCCAAGGCCCTATATGAGGAACACTGTTCGTCCGAGGAGATGAAGACATTCAGTCAGAGGCTCATGTCAAAGGAGAATGCCTGGAGATGAACACGTGTACCATCCGAGGAGATGTTCATATGTCCGAGGAGTCCAATATCCTCGGATCCGAAGAAGTTTGACCCGACAGGTGTATGGGAGGTTCAAGTGATCTTTCTGACAAATGTTAAGAGGGAAATGAGCCTCGGACACGCATGAAGATAACAGGAACAGAGAAATATCAAGGAGACAGACTTCAACCACCGCATTGAATGCACTGCACCTACCTTCCTGGCCGCATTTATGTGGAGAAGACCCCTGAACAGTGCATTCTCAGCTACCGCCACTCACACAAGGCTAAAGGGGGAGTATGATGGGACATGCACTCAAGTGGGCATCTAGATGATGAACAAGTGGACGGTGAAGATGTAGGAAAGAAGTACTATATAAGAGAAGGGTGCCTCTGATAGAGGGAGATCAAAAAATCAGAAGTAGAAAAAAGGGTATTCCATTACTGTAGCTCCCAGAACTGTAACCCTAGTTTATGAATGAAAAACACCTCTTCGGACATTGCATTTACACCTGTCCGAGCACATACTAATACAAATTCACCCACGAACGTTGCTGTTTAATACTGTTATTTCATTATTTGCCTAGCTCCTTCACCCACTCTCTACAAATTTATTATCTTGGGTTCAGTGGGCTCAAAATCCATACCTTCTTGGGCTTGGGCTGTAAAAATTGACCCTACAATAGCAAATTGGCAATTTAATTGAAAGTTCAAAATGGGTATGAAACACCCTTGAACGTTTAGACCCCAAATTACAAAATTACCAATTCAAGCTTTAAATCAAACAATTAATGTGCGGAACATGATAACAAGCTTATAATAGAATTGATAAACAATCTAAGCCAAATATAAACACATCCACAGCAGTAAATAAAAGGCAAAGATAAAGGGAAGGAAGATGCAAACACACGGACAACACACGATGTGTTATCGAAGAGGAAACCGAAGTCCTCGGCGTAAAACCTCTCCGCCGCCCTCCAAGCGGTCAAATAATCCACTAAAGAATGTAGTTGGGATACATGAACAGCAGAAGACCCTCCAAGCCTAATCTACCCAAGTACCTAAGCCCTCCAAGCTTCTTGCTCCAACGAGGTTGCGCCGAACCTTTTTCTTCTCTAGTTTACAGGATTCCGCTATAGCCCATAGCATCAACCAATATGAATTGGTCCCTTTCTAACTGCTTCCCAAAGCACCAAATAAACCTTCTCACAGATATGGGTATGGTGAGAAAAGGATTTGGTCAATAGCCTCTCAAGGATTTATCAATGGAGAGGAAGAGAGTAGAGGAATTTGAGGAGTCTCTTAGTGAAGATTGGGGATGAGGCAATCTTGTTTTTCTCTAAGGTTTCTCTCTCAATTTTCTCTCTGGAAGCTCTCTCAATATGATGGGTATAAGGGTGTATATATAGTAGGGTAAGAAGGGAATGCAAAACGTCAGTTTTTGCCAAACAGGGCAATTTGGCGACTTGGTCTCGCGGCTTGTCCAAGTCACGAGTTCAAGTCGCGACGTAACGGCCTGGCCAGCCTGGGACTTTTATCCTGTAGCGTGACAGCTGGCGCGACCCTTCAGCTTCCCAGTGTGCCTCTCACGTGCCAGCCTTTGGCGGCTTGCCAGTCGCGATCCACCCGCGAGCCCTAGCCGCGAACTTCTGTTTTTCTTGTACACTCTTGAGCTTTTCTTCACATCTTCTCACACACTACCCTTACAATTTTCCCACCTAAATACAGGGTTACTAAGTGCTAAATTACAAGCAAATTGGTCACGGAATAAAGCCAATTAGATGGTTGATTAAATTCAACCTTACAGATGTGACAAATAACTATAAGTACTAGGATCATGATAGAGTCATTAGCAAGAGTTTTTATGAACCGATGCATTATTGATTACCTTGTGCATTTTAAGAATAGGATTCATGAGCTTAAATATGAAAAGTTCTCAAACATTGCCATGGTTTAAATATTTTAATGATAGCAAATTGGCAATTTAATTTTGTCACTAAAATATGAAATATGTTTGATTTTAGTTAAATTATAAAACGTTTTAATTTCATTATTTGAGTTTTAAAACTAGAACAATTTAATTCCTTTGTCTATTTTCTATCCAGTATTTGTTAACTAGATGAACGATATGTTGAGTGGATTGCTGATAGAACACGTTTTTTTGGTGACAATAGCACTAATAAATTGCATTTTTTTGTTCCTTTAAATATGGGTCGGTTTGATTTTTGCTTCATTGAATATTGGGTCAATTTAATTATGGTTGCTTATATTAGATGTAAGGACCAGATTTGAGTTCCTAGCCCAAAGGTGGATGGACTCAGGCCCAAAAAACCCAAAACAATGAATTTGTAGAGAGTAAGTTAGAAAAACTGGGCCTTAATGAATCAGACAATTACTAAAATGAGTTCATATCACAAGAGAATGAAAGTGAACGAGTTTATACTAAAGAAAATCGTCCTCGGCACAGTCCGAGAAGATCCATTCTCATATATTTCTTTCAGATTTGATTACAAAGTTAGTTCTTGATGCTACAATGTTTTTCTCTTAGTTTCTCAATCCCTATCTCTCATTGCCTCCTTTTATATTGTTTTCCCCTTTCATCTCTACCCTCCACGTGCAGGCCAGATGGTTGGTGTTGATACCTGTCTCATCAGCACCTTCCTGAAGTCTTTGGGGGTAACTGTAAGACTGAAAAACACTGTTCAGAGACCACTTTCTTATTAATGCGGCCAGAGAGTTAGCTACAGAGCATTCAATGCGGTGATAGCAGCATTCTCTTAGATATTTCTGAGCTTCCATCCCTCTTGTACGTTCATAATTCACGTCCCTATCAGTGGAATTTCCTGGAAGGTCACTTTGAACGATAGGATATACATTTAATTTGTGCTTCGTTTATCCGAGGAGATACTACTCCTCATACCACCTTTCCCAACCTTTTCATTCGCAACATACTCATGGGACTCTAAGCTTAACACCCTCACTACTGTTTATTTTTCTTTAGACCAACCAACGTCCTCGGCCAAGGCCTAAGGCCCAATATATAATTTTTGGGCCCTTATCCCTGCATTAGATTTTTAAAATTTTGAGAAACTATCTTTTTCTTTTCTTTTCTTTTTCTTTTTTATATATATACAAGATAAAATTTTACTCTAGCCTAATTTAAGTGTATATATGTGTGAAACTCTCTCCTGGAGACTTGAACCCCGGCCCTTGCCCCCCACACTCCACAAGCAAGAAACTATCAAACAGTCTACTTTATCATTGAGGAACCAAAATCAAACATACCCAACTATTAGTATTATTATTATTATTTAGATTCAAACATACCCTTTTAGCTTTGTTCTTATCCATTTGAAAACGGTACTGCTTACCATACATGCACACAGCTGATCCTCGTGTCATGTATCCTCACTTTCCTGCTCTCCCTCCAGCCCTCCCACAACGTTAATAATGCGCAATACCAATCCCTCTTTCTCTCTTTCCAAGTCATTTAGCTTGTAATTCACATGACACCGTTAACAACAAGAAAGAAAGCAAAAAAAGAAAAGCTGACTTTTCGCTATAGTTATATCCATAAAGGGATTACTTTTGAGAACAGACAAACATGTAAGTTCCTCCCTATACTTTTAAGCCTAGTAATACATATGCTACGTAGTAGTAATAAAGAGAGACTTTTGAAATCAGATGGTGGTGTTGTTTTTTGACTCCTTTAGGAAAGAGCCACTCTTGGTGATCTCACGCACTGACTTGTCGCTGTACCTGATGACATTATAGACCCATGCACCGGAGATAGCCCCAAGAATGGGTGCTAATATGTATATCCATATCCCCCTGTATTCACTGTGTACAATTGCAGGCCCCAAGCTTCTTGCTGGATTCATTGATGCTCCTGTAATTGGTCTGTCAAATAGCATAGGATGATCCCAATTTCATTATGTTAGCATACCAAATATGAAGCTACTTGAAAACGACAATTATATGTTTACATTCGATGTTCATGTTAAGTGTACACATTTGCATGAACCGTATGCAATATTATACACTGTTCATGCAAATGTGTATAATATTATACACGTTTGTTTAATTTATAATGTAAAGTGTACATGACCAATGTAAAAACAAAATTTTGCATATGAAAAACAAGGAAAAAGTGTGCATTTAACTGGCGATAATGCCTAATGTGAACATATTTATTTTTTATGATATGGTTCAATCAGATTAATTGGATTATAAGTTATTACCCTGAAAACATGACGTTAAGTAGGACCGTTGACCCGACAGCAAGGCCAGCAAGCTCTCCAATCTGCATTAACGAAAAAAAGTAATTTTCAAGAGTGTATAAAGAATCCATAGCTGATTGTCTACACAGATAAGCTTTAAAATTATTTTAGTATTACAAGCTTGAAACTAAAGCACGTGAAAGTGGTATAATAGGCAGTTTACTTGATAGAATAAAATTCTTGACGCTACAGGCCAACGAGTTAGAAAAATTAGTGAATAATTTTTGCTCTAAACCACTAGTTTTAGTTGCATTACTTTTTTAAATGAGTCAGGAGACATGTTTAAATATTACATACACATAAATAATCTTATAAATTGATTTATTTGGACCTAAACTTTGTCCAAAAATTAATTAACCAACCACAGTTGTTAGTTGCTAATCATAAATTGTCTCTTCCAAAAAAAAAAAAATCATAAATTGTTTCGTAACTCTATATCAAAATTGGAACAATATAAAGGGATAAGAACTAACAGCTCTGTTATCAGTGGCAACACCGGATATGACAAACATGAGGTAGAATGTGATTATGAACTCAATCACAAAAGACTGCATGTTTGACCCAGCCGGCAGTGTTCCTGCAAAGCGGTTCTGCTGCCCTTGGAAGAGCAACCTAAGAGTTCCACTTGCAAGTGTTGATCCAAGGACTTGAGCTGCTATATAAGCAGGCACCTACAAGATAAAAATTTAACAGGAAAAAAAGGGGATCAGGTCAGAGAGAGAAATCTGATTTACATAGCCATCACTTTGATCTTAATTAAAAAACAGGGTAGTAAATTAGATCAATAGATCAGTTGAGTATAGCATGGTTTGTAGAACATTATGTTAAAATACAAGCATTAAGAGTTTAAGACTGAAAATTTACCAAAATTGAACTAAGTTTTTTTTTTTTTTTGTAAAGATGTGAAATTTTGTTTATTCATGATCACTTCTTGCAGTAATGATGGGTACTTTTAGCGACGACCGAAACCGAAAAGACTTTTCGGTTGTCGCTAAATACCAAAATTCTTGGAGAGGAGACTATGGTTGGTGTAGTTTACCTGCTTGGCTGGAAATCTTTTGCAAGTGGCAAAGGCAATAGTGACTGCTGGGTTAAAATGAGCACCAGAGATGTGGCCAACAGAGTAAACCAGAACCGTCACGGCCAGTCCCCAAACTATTGCAATTCCTGGCAAAGTCACAACCTTGTCCTTGTCCAAATTCACCACCACCGCAGCACAGCCCACAAATATCAAGAAGTATGTACCCACCGCCTCTGCAATCAACTGCCATCAACAAAAATTTCCGTGTTAAATTCACTTCTCAAGATTTGTACTTGGTAGAAGAAGTTGCCTTAGACAGAGCAAAAAAAACATATACAGAATATGTTTTTTTTAAGGACAATTGGCATATAAGTTTTGTTTATCAATTTTCAAGTTAGGATATGAGATCAAATAGATGAAAGAAGTAAAAGAAACCAACTATGCTGACTCTTTCATTTACCACAAAGAAATTAATTACAACATAGTTGAATTTTTTTCAAATGGGTTCAAAAGGAAGGAAAATATTAGTCCTTGGAAGTAGATGAGGAGTACTCACCTTCTGCATGAAAGGTATAGAGACACGGAAGCCAGATTCATGGTTGGGTTTGGAGGCAAAGGTTGAAGGTTCATGATTAACATTCAAAGCAACAGCATCGTTGCCATTGGTTCCTGAATTCCCAGCCATCACTCTTGAGTTTTGATACAAAAAGAAGCTATGAGAGCAAAGGATCAGAGTGGGAGAGAATACTAAGCTTTGGCTCTCACAATTTCAGAATGGACGAAGAACCCAACTGCACAAACTGCAATTTATTATGGTTACCAAAGGTCCAAAAAGGACTTGGGGAGTGAAAGAGATGTGGACTTTTTCCAATAAAGAAATATGTATTGACGAATGTCCTTTCTTGCTATTAAAATAGTGTATAAAAAAATTCATAGGAGATATCGTTGAAAATTTTGATGTTTAGAAGTTGCCAAGAGAGCACAGCAGTAAAGGCTTATTCAACTACCCACCGCAAAGACTGGAGTAATTGAATGTCATCTCTGTTGTCTATACACTACTAATTGGACCCTTCCGCTCTTTTTGACTTATGATGACCCGTTAGCTAAATGTTAAGTAGGTAGGTACCTACTAATAACAATTGACACTGTACTCAGTTAAGAGCATCCGCAGCTGGAAAGCCAAATGCCACATGTAAGGCACATTTGGCATTCAGGCCCAAAATGTACTCAGCAGCTGGAAGGCCAAAATTGGGAAAGACTAATTTTTTTTTGCATAGTGCTACAGTACATCTCTCATCTCTCTCTCTATCCTTCTCTGTCTCTCACCCTTTCCTCTCTTTCTCCCTCTTCTCTATCACACTTTCTCAGATACTACATGGCATTGAGCATCACACACCACATCAGAGCTCTCGCCGGAACTCCGATTCCGCTGGAAACAGGAAATACGAACTCAGTCGAGACAACTGCGACAGTGAGCATAGCGTCTGTGTGGAAATCTCCAATTTCGAGTCTCCAATGCAAGGTCCAAAAACTAGACGTTGTGGATATCGGTTCGTCGCCATCGTTGAGTCCGCGCAGATCGCCAGTGCTCGGAATGACACGAGCCAATCTCTCCATGATGATGCCGTTGGATAGCGTGACGATGAACAATGCGGTGAATAGAAGGAAAGCAATGAACGCGAGTTTGCAGGTGCTGAAGAGTGCCAGAGTGGAGGGGATCATGATGGACGTGTCATGGGGATTGGTGGAGAGAGAGGCGGCTGGATCATACAATTGGGGTGGGTATGTTGAGTTGCTTGAGATGGCTAAGAAGCACGGGCTCAAAGTCTAGGCCGTCAAAGGCCATGGGTGGCTGAATTTGTTGATGGCTGGGTTTTTTTTATCTTTGAATTTTTATGGTTGCTGGTTTTCTTTTTTGTTTGGGGTGTATTGCTGAGATTTTATTGTTAGTTTTTTGTTTACATTTTATTGATGAGATTTTATAGCGATGGTTGCAAAATTTTTCTAGCGTGATTTGTGGGTCCAGCGTGTATTGTTGGGTGGTTGGTCTAGGTTTGGGTTGATGGTGGGTGGATGAGAAAGAAAGAAAAACAGAGAGACAGAGAACAGAGATGAAGAGAGAAGAGAGAGAGATTTTTTTATATTTTTTTATTCTATAATTTATATTATTTTAATATATTGTAGGTAAAAATAAAAGTAGGGATGCTAGGTGTATTGTAAAATGGTATTGTATAATTGATAAAGTAGCTTTTTGAGATGGTAAAATAGGATAGGATGAAATTTTTGGCTGTGGATGCTCTTACAGAAGCAAAAAAAATGACCCTGTCTTGCAAAAATATTAGGATAAAGTTTACTTTTGTACTAGTTTTGAGCTTTCTCTTCTAATCTATTTCGTTCTGATTTATAAAATTATCAATGTGTATTATTATTACAATTCAACTTATAGTGTTCCCTCCTGATGATTATTTTTTATTAATTTTTATTATTTAAACAAGTCATATAACACATTAAAAAAAAACTAGATTGAGGGAAAATAGCTCCAAACAAGTCGTATAAACTATGCATGAATGGTCTCTTCAATCACAACAATATGGATTGAGGGAAAATAGCTCCAAATTAATTTAGAACTAACATTTTCTAAATAGAAAAAGTTGGAATGAAATTTAGATTTCAAGTAAAGGTTTTACTAATGTAGGCTCTAAGGGTTAGTAACTATTTTAGGAAGCTTATAAAAAAATAAAAAAAAAGTTACTAACTTTTTGGACAGCTTTTTCAATTCCCTATAAAATATTTCCAAAAATAGATGTTTAATGTATATCCTAAGAGCATACATTAACCGAACTCCAAATATTTCCAAAAATATTTCCTTGTTTCTTTTCAACCAAACTCAAAACACTTAATTTTTTTAACTTTTTTAGAAGGTTAAAATATTATTTGATTTATTTCCATTCAAAAATATGGCTTTAGTTCTACTTAAAAAGTTGTGTGGACACATTTTACAGCCCAAGCCCAAGATGTATGGGTTCTTGGCCTAGTGAGCCCAGTACAATAAATTTGTAGAGAGTGAGTTGGAGAACTAGGCCCTAATGAATTTGACAACGGCTAGTATGAATTTAAAAGATGATCAAATAAGAGCAAGGGAAGTAGAGCCGAAAGAATTCACTATCCGAGGAGGTATTTTTCTTTTATATAGATCAATAACAGTTGGGTACAAGTACAATTTTGATTGCTACAGTATTCTTTCTTTATTTTTCCGATCCCCCTCTCATGGAAGGTCTCTTGTATTATATATCCCTCTTTGGACCATCTTGGCCCTACAATTGTTGACCACTCGTGCCCTTGCTCAAGTGTTTGTCCCATCAGACACCCTATTTGGCTTTCTATGAGTTGTGGTAGCTAAGGTAACACTGTTCAGGGGTCTTTTCCATATAAATGGGGCTAGAAAAGTAGCTGCAGTGCGTTTAATGCGGTGGTAGCAGCTTTTCCTTAGATATTTTTGGTCTCCCTTCCTTCTCGTATGTTCATGAGGCACGTCCCTATCACTAGAACTTCTTGGAAGGCCACCTTGATTACTGGAATACATATTTCAAACTGTATTTATGATATCCGAGGAGGAGATCCTCCTCAGACCGCCTTGCACTCATTCCTTATTTATGAGATTCTAAACCGGACTCCCTTATAACTATTTACCCCTCTTTGGACCTGTAACTGTCCTTAGACAAAGCCCAAGACCCAATATATGATTTTGGGCCCCTATCCCTACAATAGCCTCTCAAAACTCCGGTTTTTCCTTCTCATCCGAGGAGAAAAGTGGGGTTTTGATTTTTAAGAGACAAGTACATTTATTTCTCTGGTTCACACGTGTGAAATTGCCATTTTGCGCGTCCCATGATCACTACTGTGCTTCGAAGTCTGCGAGGCGCCATTAATTGCTCCGGGCAGCGCTTTGTTCCCCAAATCTAACGGCGAGGCATAGATTCAATGGTTGACCTTTCTCTTGGAATTTTGAGCAGGATAACTCCCACTCATTTTCACCCTCTATATAAAGCCTTGAGGGAAATCATTTTCTCCTCATTTTTACGAACTCTCAAGCTCTCCAAAAATCCCAAGCATTCAAATTCACAAAGCTTTCGAAGTTACTAAGCTATCCATACCTTTTCTCCAAGAAATCTTTGAAAATTTCTCTAAAGGTTTCAGGGACTATCACACATCTTAGTTTTCATAAGTTTTTATCTCTTTAAACCTTTCTTTTTCTCCTCGGCCAGTCTCCTCGGCCTTCCAATTCTTATTTCTCCACTTATGAATTTCGGTGGTTTTCTTTTAACTTGTCTAGATGGGTAGATTTAAGCATTTAGTGAACTCCCCTGCCAAAATAGAGGCCTTTAAGGAAAAATACCACATACCACCGGAAGACGCCCTGCGATATCGTTCCCCAGAACAAATAGTAACAAACTGAGAAAAGAGAGAGGTCGTTATCCCCATGATAGCTTTCATAGAAGGGGGAATGACCCTCCCTATGGGTAGGATAACACAGGACTACCTTATCAACCGTAGGATATGCCCCCACCAATGTGCGCCCAACCTATTTAGGGCCTTGGGTAGTGTTGATGCTCTCAATGAGCATCTGGGTCTGCGGCTCACCTGGCACGATGTGGTCCACATGTACAAATGCCACTACTTGAAAAACGCGGGATACTATCTCAAGTCCCGCTCGGACATTGTCAGACTAGTATCATGCCTACCTAAATCTAACAAATGTATGAAAGACGACTATCTGATAGCCTCGGGAGCGTGGCATGACGGCTTTCATTACCCCATCCGAGAGGGAGTGCTAGGTGGGGTACCTTAGAGTTAGGTTCCTTAGCAAGAGATTTAGACTCTTTAACCCTGACCATGATTTGCTCCTTTTTGTTTTGATTTCTTTTATTGGCGGATTCCAAGTTTCTAATCATATTTCACTCATCGACTATTTTTTCAGATAAGAGGCAAATAGCACCCACGCTTAGCCTAACCAACGTTGAAGCCCTCAGTTACTTATTGAAATCTAAAATCTTCGTAAGTGAGGACAGGCAGCTGTGAGCCATCCACCTAATTTTGGATTTCCAACCCATCTCGGAGATATACCAAGAAATTGGCCACTCCATAAGAGCGGGTGACCCTCGATTGGCCCGAATTGACGTATCACAGCCCAACTTTCTTGCTTTAGACGACCTACCACCAGTCGCACATCCATACCAACAGAACCTTCCGTTAATAGTACAACCATTTCAACAGGTTCTACTTGAAGCGGCGGCAGGAGAAGAGATTACCTCCTTGAATTCCTCACTCGAAGAGAAAATCGACAAATTTCGTTTCGAAGAGGAGGAGACTCAAGGGGTGCAAGTGATTCCGGTCTCGAACTCCGAGGACGAACCTGATAGGCATTCTAGCGTCTACGTCCCAATCCTTGTGATCTCTTGTCCAGACGATACTTCCGAGGAAGAGGAAGGTGAGATGGCTTCGAACCGAGGCAACAAGAGTCTGAGAGACCTCATGGCCGCAAGGGGAAAAGTTTCAACTTCAAAGGAAGCTACCAAGTCCCAAGTGCCACCTACACTTCCTCCTGCTCCTCCACTACCTCGATCTCAGGCTGAAGACCATTCCAGACCTAAAGAAGAAAAGGCCACTTTAAGAGCCTAAAGAAGGGGAGGTGGGTCCTCAGAAAGGGTCTAAGCAACAGAAGATGGCTAAAGACCCCCATGACAAGAGGTCCACCTTTGTGGACAGTCAGGAAGAGCAAAACAGGGCTGAGGTATGCCTCCCACAACATACCTGGTCCCCTCGGCTAGAGGTAGATGGGGTTGTCATCCCTTAGAGTGCCTCTATCAGGGACTTCCAAAAGGGTCGTGCTGGTTACATCGCTGAAGCCTTAGAGCAGCCCCTTCTCCTCCCCTGAGACATGGAGGCCTATAGGCGTTTCAAGCAGAACGACCAATTCTTGTCCCTGAAGAGGGATCTTTCTATGGTAAGCAATCTGTTATACCCTTGAACTTAAATGCTAAGCTACACTTTTGTCTTTCCCTTACTTTTTCATTCAGGTCATTCTTCTGTTGTTCTTGTGTAGGTTACTTAACAAGTTTCTGTTGTTCTTTCCCTTACGCACGTAATGAGGCCAACGTCGAGGCCCTCTCCTATGCTGAGGTTGAGAAGTTCATTGGGGCCTTTAAACAAGAGCAGACAGAATTTTTTGAGAAGCTGAAGGGAGCGGTCCAGGCTCGGAATAGTGTCGAGGCGGGTCTAAAGACCGCAGAAAGGCAGGCCGAGGATCAGCACCAACAACTGCACCTGACCGAGATAGATCAAGCCACTCAAAGGTAGCTGGTCATAAATCTAAAGACTGAGCTACAGAAGGCCAAGGAGGCAGTTCAACTAGCCAAGGAGGCAGTAGAGGCCGAAAAGCAAGCAGCCTATGCCCTCGGCGCGGAGCAGACACAAGCCAGGCTTATTGAGGAGCTTGCTGAGGTGTGCAGGGACTACTGCGACGCAACATGGGATGAGGCCCTAAATGTTGCAGGAGTCCCTACAGACTCAGCATGGAGGCAACTTGGGAGCAGATACTACCATCCAGATATTCGCGAGGCTCCAAGTGTTATCCCTCCTCCCTCTACCACAACTCCGGAGTCCTTAGAGTAGCCCTTGGCTGCCCAGGCTGCTCTCCCTCTCCCTGAGGCTTCGAAAGGACCCAGCCAAGCTGGTGATCAAGGCCAAGGGGCCGAGGGGGTCAAGGACAAGAGTAAAGGTAAGGAGGCTAAGTCCTCCTCGGTGGCCGAGGATGCTGCCAAGGCCAATGCAAAGGAGGCAAAGGCCAAGACCAAGAAGACTGTCCCTCAGGCCAAAGACACTCCTACCTTATAGCCGAGCCAACAAGAAGATCCCTCCAAGGCCAAGTAGTACTTAGGATTTGATTTGCAATTTCTTTTGTAGTAGTTTTTTTTTTTTTTTTTTTTTTAAATGACATTTCGTCAATGTGTATAATGGATTTTTATTTATTTATTAATGAATAGGCTTTCCTTTCTATCTCTTGTGTCTTTGCTTTACATGCTTTCAAGCTTACTGTCATTTGCAAATAAACTTGACCTGTTGCCACTTGAGTATTAATAAAAATTAACAACAATACCCTGTCACCAGTGTAAGTAATTTGACTAAGTACCAACAATGAAAAGATCTACCCTATATTTGCATTGTGAACTGCTCTTTCTATAATGAGAGCTGAATCTAATAAAGAGAAGTAATAAACTTGCACTTGGATAAATAATTAAGGATTTTAACATACTCAAAGCTACCAATCTGAGGAGTTGGCTATAATTTTATATCTGTCTTAACACTTAGTAAGAAACGAATAAATATCATGGAGTGTTAATTTCTCCCAAGTGTGTGATCCGAAGAGGCATACACAACTAAGGTTCTGTTTAATCACTTACAAAGATGTCATAGAGTGTTAATTTCCCCAAAATATCTGGTTCGAGGACCTAGGCATGACTAAGATTCTATTTAAACACTTGTAAAGATGTCATAGAGTGTTAATTTCCCCAACACATCTAGTTCGAGGACCTAGGCATGACTAAGGTTTTGTTTAAACACTTGTAAAGATGTCATAGAGTGTCAATTTTTCCAAAGCATCTGGTCCGAGAACCTAGGCATGACTAAGATTCTGTTTAAACACTTGTAAAGAGAAGAATAATAGGAAGTATGATATCTTTATATAACAACTGGACATATTTGATAAAGGAAACTGCTATTAATAATAATACATTTTCAGGTTGTTTAAATTCCAAGGGCGTGGTATTACATACTCATCTAAGTCTTCCAAAAAATAAGCTCTTATACCAGCCACAGAGGTGATGCGATACGGTCCTTCCCAATTGGGCCCTAGCTTTCCCCACGTTGGGTTTTTTGCAGTACCTAGCACTTTTCTTAACACTAAATCACCAAGTGCTAATGGTCTTGTTGACACCCCATTTTGCAACCCGTATTTAACCACGCATGGAGGGTAAAAGGGTAATTTTGCCTTGAAAATATGCATCTTGATTCTAGTCATTAGATCCTTGGATTCATTTCACCAAAATGATCTTGATGTTGTAACGATCAAATCGATTGGTCATAAGCCCTAATCGGACCACCAGATTGAAAGTTATCATCAAATCAAGTTTTAATGGCTAAGATGTACTATCACAAATTGAGTCCGACTATATATGATTATGAACAATTGATTTCAATTGGTTATAGGAGTGATCAATTTGAGATCAATGATGTGTCATAATTTGATTGGTTAGGACTACATTTTATGGCGATGTTGCATACACCTAATTAATTAGATAGTTAAATATTAATTATTCAATGAGTAATTTGTGTAATTATCTTTTATTTAGAGTAAATTTGGAACCAATTAATTCTGAAATGGGAGTAATTGGAGCCATTTAATGTTAATTGGGAGCTAATTTGGGACTTATTAATGTTAATTGTGCTGAAACCATTTTCTAACAAATGATCTCTGCTCACCATTTCATCAATATCTCTCAGAATATTTTGAATCTGTGAATGAGGTTAATTTTTCCAGAAACTAGACATCCGGGGCTTCAATTTGAGCACAAGAACGAGACAATTCCAATCAGAATTGGGTTAGATATGATTTTTCGAAGTTGGTTCTACAAGCTGTTACATCAGCTACGGGAAAACCGAATTTTGACTTGCTCCCCACTCCCACCAATCTCTTCATTTAATGCACCAGATTTTCCCCAATGCTAAAATGAGGTCTAGGTTCATAATTCTTGTCAACCCTCATTAAATGGCATTTCATTCATATTTCCTCCACTACTACTATATAAACCATCCCCCTCCTTCATTCCAAAGCACACAAAAATCTCCTCTCTTCTCCTCTCTTAAGTTCTAGTGAAGTAGAGTAGTCTTGTCATTTCTTGGTCTTCTTAAGACTCAAGGTATTGAGTGAGACTCACTCTTCCTCTCCTAGTTCTTCTTCTTTCCTCCACCCTTAGGACCTTCACCAAGAATCTTCTCCTCCACCGTATGGATCTTGCATGAAAGTATAATCCATTTCCCTAACTTGTTTTTTTGTGTTGCCATGATGAGAGTTTAAGATTAAAATATGATAGTAACTATTTAAATTCCCTCGAATATGTTTGAATGTTTTTAATTGTTCTTATATGTTCTTCACATGTTCTTGGTTGTTCATCACATGTTCATGCATATCACTAGTTTTAATCTTAAATCCACATCAAAAATATGAAAAACATGTTTGTTTAATAATTCTTTCAAATCCTTGAATCTAGGTTATCATCATCCACACACATTCACTAAAATTTATTTTTCAATCCAAATGTAATCCTCAATAAATTGAATTAGGGTTTATCACATGCACACACATCAAACTCACCATGCAAATTGATTGACATATTGGATGATATGATATGAATGTTAGTCACCATAGTCTAGAAGACCGGTTTCACTGGGCAAGGTGGGTGCCTAACACCTTCCCACCTTGTAACATATCCTCTGAACTTAGATCAAGGGTTAGTAGATCAAATTCTTATCCTTATAATTTTCAATTTCTAGATTGTAACTAGGAAATAAAGCCATGTACTTTATCTTAGATTGTATCTAGGACCAAAGCCATGTAATTTCCTATGTTCAATGTAAATTCAATTTCAAATTAATAAAATGATGAATTTTTCAATTATGGTTTTCTTATTTATTCCAACAATTAAATAAGTGGCGACTCCATTGTAAAACCCTTAATCTAAAGGGGACAATATAACTAGTCGAACCTCCATTTTGAGAGGCAATAACACGACTCCACCCATTGACGTGGGTTTGGCCCAACACTTCCTAAAAAAGGGGGCCAAGGGCGCGGTCTCTCACAGTGGCGACTCCACTGGGGATATTGAGGGCTAGGCTTCAATTAGGTTATGGTGGCCAACCATGTCATTGTTTGTTTATTGCTTTTTGTATATAATATGTCTAATATGTCATTATATTGCATGTCATGCATCATTTGCTTGAATGAAATTTATTTTATTTGTGTGCTAGCCCGAAAGCCCGGTAGTATTAGCCGTGGATTGTGGTCTTCCTGAGACTCACATACCCAGCGGTGAACCTACCACCCACCGCGACAAGGATCATCATGGTTATGCCATGGTGGTTCATAGGGACAAACTGTACCATTCGGACCAACGCGGCACTCCTGGCGTCACAAGTTGGGAGGTACGACGTCCTAGCTTGTGGGAACCTTTAACCTACCTTCTACCCATGTTGTAATGACCCATAGAACCTACCTTTAGTTCAGTCTATGTAAATTGCATTTCATCATGCATTTGTTTGGCCGTTGTTTGAACCATGATGACTCAAGTCTAACGCTTGATCCCATCATAATTGTTTGAAACTTGTATGCTATGAATGAGCTCAAGCCCAAAGGCTTGTGATTAAACTCTACTTGGTATGGAAACCGAAAATTGTTTCTTGAATCATTCTAAGCCCAATTCTTGAGCCCATCAAAGGTGTATACGCATGATCAACATCAAAAGCCAAAAGCTCACAAGATGCATGCATTTCAAGTGCAAGCCTAAGCCATTTCAAGCAAATATCAAAAGATCATAATCAAGGTTCAAGCCTTCCAAGTGCAAGTCCAAGTCATTTCATCATAATCAAGGTTCAAGCACACCAAGCCTCAAGCATCCTAAATGGACCAAGAAGAAGCAAGTGGCCCAACTTTGCCTCACTCCACATTTGGTTTGCAACATCATGGTTAAGCTTAAGTTTGTTTGTTTATTCCATGTTTCTATGTTTCTTTGAATTTTAAAAATTCATGTAGCATTTGATGTACTTTGTTCATGTATATATTTTAAAAAATTTCAAAAAAAAAAAAAAAAGTTCAAGATTTCCAAATCTTTCCCCAAAAAAAAAAAAAAAAAAAAAAAAAAAAAAAAAATTTCAAATGAAAAAAGTCTTTGGACTAAGGGCATTGAGCCCTTAAGTCATTTTAAAAAAAAAATTCTTTGAACTAGGGGCATTGGACTTCCTAGTGACTTTTTCAAAAAGGCCCATTTTTTTTTCTTTCAAAGATTTCAAGATTCTTTGAAGTCTTCTTTTCAAAATGGTACATGAGGATCCCTTGGACAAAACTTTTTCTAAATTATGATGTTTAAAGACTTGAACAATCAACTTGTACTGAGAAATGATTAATTTCATTTGATTCGTGTAAACACTTTTGCTAAATTACTTTGAATAAAAGAAGAAATGGTCTTACAAGGCAATCAAAGAAAATCTATCCATTAGAAAATTTAAAAAGCTCATGCATTCATTCCAAATTTCTGAAAACTTTTGTGTCTCCAATAGAGCATTCATACTTTTTCTTTTAAGAGGAATTTATTAAAAGAGCTCAAGTCACTGTGCCTACAAGCAAGCATTACTAGGGATAGGAGGTCATCTTTGGTTAAACCAAATTATTTCCTATTACCTAGAATGTTCATCATCCATTGCTAGCCCATTTGAGCCTTCAAACATTTAGCCTTTTTTTGCATGAACCCACTAAAATCTAAACTTGGGGTGGGAAAAATTTAAAGTATGCATGCTTAAATCTCATGTTAAGGAGGAGTTGACCTTGTAGCTTTGAAGCTAATTGATAAAACTCTCCTAGAAGACATGAAAGACAAGTAGAGAATTCATTAAGCTAAAGATAAGAGATCATCAAAGAAAAATGAGCTTTCACTCAATCAAGGAAGGAGAAATGAAATTTCATCAATGTGAGAGAAAACAAAATGTGCATCAAGTTTGAAGAACCTAAAATTCATCATGCCAAGAAGTGTAGAAAGTTCATCTAAAAGAGAGTTCACCAATAAAGGAAAAGGTTCATCAAGCTTAGAAATGTGCAAGCACATCGAGGCAAGAAAGAAGTCTAGAGAGTGTATCAAAATGACTTAAGCTGAGGAAAACAATGAAGGCAAAAGATCCCCAAAAAAAAGTTCATTCAATCAAGAGATGAAAGATTAAAAAAAAAAAAAAAAAAAAAAAGGAGCTCGCTAGGCTGAAAACCCAAAAAGGCGGTCTAGGCAAAAGTTAGGGCCAAAAAGAAAAGAAAAAAAAAAAAAAAAAAACAGCCCGCTAGGCTGAAAACCTAAAAGGGCGGTCTAGGCAAAAGTTAGGGCCAAAGAAAAGAAGAAAAAAAAAATTTTGGAAAATCCTACCAAGTTGGAAACTTGAGGATGCAACCTAAAAAGGGAAGAATTTTACAAGATGAAAGTCTAGAGGTATGATTCAAGAGGAATGAGCATAAAAACAAATGTTGATACAAGTGACCAATGAAGACTAATGAGAAGATGACAAAGAAGAAATGGGAAAACATCTCCAATACTTGATTTTTGAGTAATGCATACTTGGAGGAAACAACATAGGGAATTTTGAGCATTTTATATCTTTCATTTCATAACCCAAACCCGGCCTACATTACAACCCATGAGTAAAGACCTCCTTGAAGTGTTGCTAGTTGTAGGCACATCTTAAGCTCTAATATTATTTTCTCTTGAATTAAAAAGGAAAAATGCTTAAAATTGTCAAACCCCACAGGATGATATGTCCGAGGACAAAATTTCTCAAATTCTCAAATCCTTAAAATGACTCAAAAGAACTTCCAAACCTGGAGCACTCTCATTGTTTGCACCCAACAATGTGATTCATAAATATTATCATATTTCATTTCTTGATTGCCTTTGGAGACTTAATCTGACGATGTTCAAAAGGATGAAGCAAATTTGATTACATGAGTTTAATGATCTTTATCCTTCTTAATCAAAGAGATTTGTTTGATTCTTAAACACTTTCATTTGCCAAAACGGTTGTTCAAAGGATCACTTCTTGTTAAAAAAAAAAAAAAAAAAAAAAAACATTCTTTTCCAAAATCCAGTTCTCTTGAACTATGTCTTGACCTGATCCTCTATGAGAGAGGTACGTAGGCAGCCTTGCAGAGGCCCGGTCCCATTCACCTAAATAACCTTGGAGAACAAAGTCAAAATAATGTGACAAAATTGTTTGGGTGCATGTTAGGTTAAGCCCATTTATTTGCATTAAGCCTGTTTAAACTTGGAGCATTGGCCTATTTATATTGGTTTCTAACAAGCTAGAGAAAGAAAGCCTTTTTACAGGAACCAAAGAAGGCAAACCATGATCTTCTTTCATGTTCCCCAAGGGTTGCAACATCAAATAAACTCAGCTTCAATCTAAGCATGGAATATGCCTTAAACTAGGGGCATTGGCTAAGTACTTCCAATTCATTTCAATAAATAAATCCATTGCTAAATTGAAATTATCTTTTTGCAGGAATTAAGCAAGGACTTAGCAATCCGCATCAACTTCCAGCCAAAGTTATTCTCATTCAAATGATAGGTTTTTCAACCAAAAAAAAAAAAATCATTAAATTCTTCTTCAGGAATAAAAAGCTATCATCCTTTTCCATCTTCTCCAGTGGTACAACATCAAGTCAATTGTCTACCCTCAGCATTCATCGAAGCATGGAATATGTCCTAAACTAGGGGCATTCGCCAGGTATGCCAAATTCTTTTCAATGAATAACTCTGTTACTAATTGAAAATATTTATTTTACAGGTACTAGGGTAAAAGGCCCACACACATCGGCATAAGCCATAAGATCCAAAAATCCTAGGTCTCTGAAAACATGAGCCGGGATCCAGAACCTTTGGTCCTCTGAAAACAAGAGCCAAAGCCCCAAAAACCCTTGGTCCTCTGAAAACATGAGCCAAGATCCGAAAATCCTAGGTCTCTGAAAACATGAGCCAGGATACAGAACCCTTGGTCCTCTGAAAACATAAGCCAAAGCCTAAAAAACCTTTGGTCCTCTGAAAACATGAGCCAAGATCGAAAAATCCTAGGTCTCTGAAAACATAAGCCAGGATCCAGAAACTTTGGTCCTCTGAAAACATGAGCCAAAGCCCTAAAAACCCTTGGTCCTCTGAAAACATGAGCCAAGATCCAAAAATCCTAGGTCTCTGAAAACATAAGCTAGGATCCAGAACCTTTGGTCCTCTAAAAACATGAGCCAAAGCCTCCAAAAACCCTTGGTCCTCTGAAAACATGAGCCAAGATCCAAAAATCCTAGGTCTTTGAAAACATGAGCCAGGATCCAGAACCTTTGGTCCTCTGAAAACATGAGCCAAAGCCACCAAAAACCCTTGGTCCTCTGAAAACATGAGCCAAGATCCAAAAATCCTAGGTCTCTGAAAACATGAGCCAGGATCCAGAACCTTTGGTCCTCTGAAAACATGAGCCAAAGCCTCCAAAAACCCTTGGTCCTCTGAAAACATGAGCCAAAGCCTCCAAAAACCCTTGGTTCTCTGAAAACATGAGCCAAGATCCAAAAATCCTAGGTCTCTGAAAACATGAGCCAGGATCCAGAACCTTTAGTCCTCTGAAAACATGAGCCAAAGCCTCCAAAAACCCTTGGTCCTCTGAAAACATGAGCCAAGATCCAAAAATCCTAGGTCTCTGAAAACATGAGCCAGGATCCAGAACCTTTGGTCCTCTGAAAACATGAGCCAAAGCCTCCAAAAACCCTTGGTCCTCTGAAAACATGAGCCAAGATCCAAAAATCTTAGGTCTCTGAAAACATGAGCCAGGATCCAGAACCTTTGGTCCTCTGAAACCATGAGCCAAAGCCTCCAAAAACCCTTGGTCCTTTGAAAACATGAGCCAAGATCCAAAAATCCTAGGTCTTTGAAAACATGAGCAAGGATCCAGAACCTTTGGTCCTCTGAAAACATGAGCCAAAGCCTCCAAAAACCCTTGGTCCTCTGAAAACATGAGCCAAGATCCAAAAATCTTAGGTCTCTGAAAACATGAGCCAGGATCTAGAACCTTTGGTCCTCTGAAAACATGAGCCAAGATCCAAAAATCCTAGGTCTCTGAAAACATGAGCCAGGATCCAGAACCTTTGGTCCTCTGAAAACATGAGCCAAAGCCCGAAAAACCCTTGGTCCTCTGAAAACATGAGCCAAGATCCAAAAATCCTAAGTCTCTGAAAACATGAGCCAGGATCCAGAACCTTTGGTCCTCTGAAAACATGAGCCAAAGCCCCAAAAACCCTTGGTCCTCTAAAAACATGAGCCAAGATCCAAAAATCCTAGGTCTCTGAAAACATGTGTCAAGATCCAAAAACCCTTGGTCCTCTGAAAACATGAGCCAAGATCCAAAAATCCTAGGTCTCTGAAAACATGAGCCAGGATCCAGAACCCTTGGTCCTCTAAAAACATGAGCCAAAGCCCCAAAAATCCTAGGTCCTCTGAAAACATGAGCCAGGATCCAGAACCTTTGGTCCTCGGAAAACATGAGCCAAGATCCTAGGTCCTCTGAAAACATGAGCCAGGATCCTTAGTCCTCCATTTTTTTCTTAACCTCAGGTAAGCATGTTTTGTACTCATTCAAAAAAAAAAATTTACATGCATGAACTACGTTTGGACCTGATCCTCCCACCAAGAGGTACGTAGGCAATCTCCCTTGAAATTCGGTCCACATTTTGATCCATAACATGACCATTTACACTTTTATCTACATGCATCATACATTCACCACGGTTAAATACTGATTGCAAAGTTGGGTGTCTCTTTCATACATTGACATTCGCTTTGCAAGCTCTGCCAATGAGGGGCATTCTGTTGACACCCCATTTTGCAACCCGTATTTAACCACGTATGGAGGGTAAAAGAGTAATTTTGCCTTGGAAATATGCATCTTGATTCTAGCCATTAGATCCTTGGATTCATTTCACCAAAATGATCTTGATGTTGTAACGATCAAATCGACTAGTCATAAGCCCTAATCGGACCACCAGATTGAAAGTTATCATCAAATCAAGTTTTAATGGCTAAGATGTACTATCACAAATTGAGTCCAACTATATATGATTATGAACAATTGATTTCAATTGGTTATAGGAATGATCAATTTGAGATCAATGGTGTGTCATAATTTGATTGGTTAGGACTACATTTTATGGTGAGGTTGCATACACCTGATTAATTAGATAGTTAAACATTAATTATTTAATGAGTAATTTGTGTAATTATCTTTTAATTAGAGTAAATTTGGAATCAATCAATTCTGAAATGGGAGTGATTAGAGCCATTTAATGTTAATTGGGAGCTAATTTGGGACCTATTAATGTTAATTGTGATGAAACCATTTTCTAACAAATGACCTCTACTCACCATTTCATCAATATCTCTCAGAATATTTTGAATCTGTAAATGAGGTTAATTTTCCCAGAAACTAGACATCCGGGGCTTCAATTTGACCACAAGAATGAGACAATTCCGATCATAATTGGGTTAGATATGATTTTTCGAAGTTGGCTCTACAAGCTGTTATAGCAGCTACGGGAAAATCGAATTTTGGCTTGCTCCCCACTCCCACCAATCTCTCCATTTAATGCACCAGATTTTCCCCAAGGCTAAAATGAGGTCTAGGTTCATAATCCTTATCAACCCTCATTAAATGGCATTCCATTCATATTCCCTCCACTACTACTATATAAACCCTCCCCCTCCTTCATTCCAAAGCACACAAAAACCCCCTCTCTTCTCCTCTCTTGAGTTCTAGTGAAGTAGAGTAGTCTTGTCATATCTTGGTCTTCCTGAGACTCAAGGTATTGAGTGAGACTCACTCTACCTCTCCTAGTTCTTCTTCTTTCCTCCACCCTTAGGACCTTCACCAAGAATCTTCTCCTCCACCGTATGGATCTTGCATGAAGGTATAATCCCTTTCCCTAACTTGTTTTTTTGTGTTGCCATGATGAGAGTTTAAGATTAAAGTATGATAGTAACTATTTAAATTCCCTCGAATATGTTTGAATGTTCTTAATTGTTCTTATATGTTCTTCACATGTTCTTGGTTGTTCTTTACATGTTCTTGGTTGTTCTTCACATGTTCATACATATCACTAGTTTTAATCTTAAATCCACATCAAAAATATGAAAAACATGTTTGTTTAATAATTCTTTCAAATCCTTGAATCTAGGTTATCACCATCCACACACATTCACTAGAAATTATTTTTCAATCCAAATGTAATGCTCAATAAATTGAATTAGGGTTTATCACATGCACACATATCAAACTCACCATGCAAATTGATTGACATATTGGATGATATGATATAAATGTTGGCTACCATAGTCTAGAAGACCGGTTTCACCGAGCAAGGTGGGTGTCTAACACCTTCCCACCTTGTAACATAGCCTCCGAACTTAGATCAAGGGTTAGTAGATCAAATTCTTATCCTTGTAATTTTCAATTTCTAGATTGTAACTAGGAAATAAAGCCATGTACTTTATCTTAGATTGTATCTAGGACCAAAGCCATGTAATTTCCTATGTTCAATGTAAATTCAATTTCAAATTAATAAAATGATGAATTTTTCAATTATGGTTTTCTTATTTATTCCAACAATTAAATAAGTGGTGACTCCATTGTAAAACCCTTAATCTAAAGGGGACAATATAACTAGTCGAACCTCCATTTTGAGAGGCAATAACACGACTCCACCCATTGACGTGGGTTTGGCCCAACAATTATAAAAAAGGGGGCCGGGGGTGCGGTCTCTCACAGGTCTCAGCTTCACGTTGGCATCATAACCCTGCTTGAGCTTGTGTTGGTAGTATGCCAATTGGACCATTGCATTTTCTCTTCTCTCTTCAATCAAGTCTAAGCTCTTCTCTAGTAGCCCGTTGTTACTGCTCGGATTTAATGAGCTAGTCCTTAACATTGGAAAGCCAGTCTCCAAAGGTATTACAACCCCATAAGTCATTGAAAATGGGGTCTCCCCGGTCGACCTGCGAGGTGTGGTCCGATATGTCCAGAGGACATGTGACAACTCATCCACCCACTTTCCCTTTGCATCATCCAACCTTTTCTTGATTCCATTAACTATGACCTTGTTAACAGCCTCGGCTTGTCTATTTCCTTTGGAATAGGCCAAGGTATAATATACATTTATAATTCCTAAGTCACAACAGTATCTCCTGAAAGATTTGCTATCAAACTGAAGGTCGTTGTCCAAGATTAGGGTACGAGGGACTCCGAATCATGTAACGATGTTCTTCCATACAAACTTCTTGGCATTCACGTCTCTGATGTTTGCTAAGGGCTCAGCTTTAACCCACTTAGTGAAGTAGTCTGTGCCGACCAGCAGATATCTCTTGTTTCCCACTATCTTGGGGAAATGGCCCACAATGTCTAAGCCCCATTGTGCGAATGGACAAGGGCTAGATAGAATGTTAAGGACTCCCCCTAGTTGGTGTATGTTTGGTGCGAATCTTTGGCACTGGTCGCACTTCTTTACATATTCTTGTGCTTCCCTTTGCATATTTGGCCACTAATAGCCCTAAGTAATGGCTGTGTGCGCCAAAGATCTGCCTCTAGTGTGGCTTCCACAAATCCCTTCATGTAACTCCTCAAGGAGTAGCTCTATTGTTTCGGGGTGTATGCATAGCAAGTACGGCCTAGAAAAGGAGCGTTTGTACAATTTCTGATCCTCAGACATCTATAACCAAAGAGCCTTTCTTCGTACCTTGTCAGCTTCTGACCTCTCCTCGGGTAGGATATCCTCCCTTAAGAACAATACACTGGGGTCCATCCAGCTAGGCCCCATTCTAACGTGGTCAACATGAACCGCCTCTCTGTTTACTTCTATGAGTTTGCATAAGTCTTCCACAAGGATGACTCGGGGTAAGCTTTGCGCCGAGGAGGTTGCAAGTGTGGCTAGGGAGTCAGCATGTGTGTTTCCACGTCTAGGGACATGTAACAGGTTGAAAGATTCAAAGCTTGACTGCAAACGTTTAACCTAACTTAAGTACCCTTGCATTCTCTAATCTTTGGCTTCAAACTCCCCTTTTACCTGGCCGACGACCAATCTTGAGTCTGAGAACACCTCCACAACCTTTCCGCCCATTTTTTGAACTATTGTCATTCCCATCAACAGAGCTTCATATTCAGCTTCGTTATTTGTGGTCGAGAATCCCAATCTTAAAGACTTCTCAATGGTAATTTTTTCGGGTGAAACTAGAACTAGCCCCACTCCAAACCCCTTATGATTTGCTGCACTATCAACGTATACTTTCCAAGATGGGGGACCTTGCTGGGAGATCATGCCAACTGATTTTCCATCCATGTTTTAGTTCTCTGTTTCTACTTCTAATGCGGATTCAACAAACTCGGTTACCAGATCCGCGAGGACTTAACCCTTGGCAGAGGTGCGAGGCATGTATTTGAAGTCAAAAGCCCCTAGGATCGTGCCCAATTTAGCGATCCTCCCCGTGTAATCAGCACTTCAGAGTAAAGCTCAGAGCGGGAGCTGAGTTAGGACAACTACCGTATGTGCCTGGAAGTAATGGTGGAGTTTGCATGTAGCATGTACTACCGCTAAAATGGCTTTCTCCAATGGCAGATAGCGAATTTTGGCCTCATATAGTGACCTGCTCATATAATAAACTGGTCTTTGTATGCCGCTATCAACTCATATCAAGACCAAGCTTACAGCATGGGGAACCACAGCAACATAGGCAAACAAGACCTCATCCATCTCAGGGCTGGACATAATAGGTGGCCAAGAGAGGTAATCCATAAGCTGCTGGAAGCCTAAGGCACACTCCTCGGTCCACTCAAACTCCTTTCACTTATTCATTAGCAGAAAGAAGGGTCTGCACCTGTTCGTTGATCAAGAGATAAACCGGTTCAAGGCAGCAGTCATTCCGGTCAATTTTTGGACTTCCTTGGGATTCCGAGGCGGTTGCAAATTATTGATTGCCTTAATCTGATCGGGATTAACTTCAATTCCATGATAAGTAACCATGTAGCCCAGAAATTTGTCTGACCCCACACCAAAAGAGCATTTGGAAGCGTTAAGGCGCAACTTATGCCTCCTTAGAATTTCAAAAATGTTCTCGAGATCTCCCACATGCTCGGACACTACCTTACTCTTCACTACCATGTCATCTATATAGACCTCGATATTCTTGCCCAATTGTGGTTCAAACATCGTAGTCATCATCCTTTGATAGGTAGACCCAGTATTTTTCAAACCAAAGGGCATCACTTTGTAGTGATAAATCCCAATGGGGGTGACAAAAGCTATTTTTTCCTGATCGTCCAAGGCTAATGGTATCTAGTGGTACCCTTGAAAGGCATCTAAGAAGCTCATCCGAGGATGGCAGACAGTTGCATCCACCAGCTGATCTATCCTAGGCATAGGGAATGGGTCTTTTGGGCAAGCCCTATTCAGATCTGTGAAGTCTACACACATTCACCATTTCCCACTCTTCTTCCTCACCACCATAGTGTTGGCCAGCTATTCAGGGTAGAACACCTCCTTGATAGCCCCCGCCTGCTTAAGTTTCGTCACCTCCTCCCTGATAGCATCGGAATGATCCTTGGACGAGCGCCGAGGTGGTTGCTTTTTGAGGGTGACAGAGGGATTAACGTTCAAATGATGACAGATGAAGTTTGGATCCACCCCTCGGGCTTCATAAGCACTCCATGCGAACACATCAACATTTCTTCTGAAAAACTCTATCATCTCTTCCTTCTCCGGAGGAGGTAGCTGAGCTCCGATATAGAAAAATTTCTCTGGACTATCAGCAATAACAACCTTCTCTAAATTTTTACATTTCACGTCCTCGGTTCATTCTTCGATAGGTAACGCCGAAGCCCTTGATTGCTACGAGGCCCCTTCAGCAGAGGCCGAGGACTCAGCTTCGGGCCGATGTAAGATGGCAGCCACCAGGCACTACCTAGCCATGGATTGACTTCCCAAGATCTCCTTAACCTGACCCTCGGATGGATATTTCACCTTCTAGTGCAAAGTAAAGGAAACGACTCCTAGGGTATGAAGCCAAGGTCTGGCCACAATGGCTGTGTAGAGTGAATAAGCGTCCACCACGATGAAATCCACCTCCACTACTTCTAAACCAATCTACACAAGCAGTCTAATCTAGCCCTTCGGAATGACGACCTTCCCGTTAAAACTCACCAGGGGTAAACTGTAGGCTGTTAGGTCCTCGGGTCTCAGACTTAACCCCTTGTACAGGTCAGGGTACATGATCTCAGCACCGCTGCCCTAATCCACCAACACCCTCTTCACATCATACCCCCCAATTCTGAGTGTGACCACCAAAGCATCATCATGGGGTTGGATGGTTCTGATCTTATCCTTGTCCAAGAAGCCCAAAACCAGTTGGACTTCTATTCTAGCCTTTTTTGGCTCCAGATTAACGCCCTCGGCGGATATCCGAGCCACAGACATCACTCTGGAAGGACAGGAACCGGTCCTCCCTGGAACAGCGAAGATGACATTTATCGTTCCCAATGGGGGTCTTGAAGAATCATCTCTCCGGGATTCCGAGTCTGTCTGGCCCCCCTAGCTACTAGAGTGATGCAAGAGTTGCTTTAACTTTCCTTCATGGACGAGCTAGTCCAGATGGTCCCACAAACTTCTATAGTCTTCCGTGGTGTGTCCATGGTCTTGGTGGTATTGTCAATAGATGTTTTGATTGCGCCTTGCGATGTTTCCTGCCATCTTATTTGGCCATTTAAAGAATGGCTCATTCTTAATTTTCTCCAGAACTTGATGCACCGGCACTCGGAACACAGCATTGACTGCCTGAAGATTGGCAAATCCTGACTGCCCAGCAAAATCTCTCCGTAGTCGGTTGTTATTATACCAGTCCAATCTGAAATCCCTCATCTCCTAAGGGATAACCTTATCCTTTCCTTTCCCCTATTGCTGATCTTCCTCAACCCTTTTATACTTATCAATTCGGTCTATAAGTTGGCGCACGCTGGTAACAGGTTTGCCAGTTAGAGATTTCCTCAAACCGTGCTCGGCCGGCAAGCCGATCTTAAAAATACTGATGGCCACATTGTCAAAGTCACCATCTATTTCATTGACCATCTCCCAGTATCTATCCGAGTACGTTTTCAAGGTTTCTCCCTCTCGCATGTTTAAGGACAACAAGGAAGCCAAGGGCCGAGGAACCCTGCTACAAGTGACGAAGCGAGAACCAAACACCTAGGTGAGCTCCTTAAAGGAGCTGATGGAATCTGCCCTCAGGCTGTCAAACCATCTCATCACAATGGGTCCTAGACTGGATGGGAAGACCTTGCACATCAAGACTTCGTCCTTGGAATGGATAGCCATTCTTTGATTGAAGTGGCTCACATACTCCATGGGGTCTATTCTACCATTGTACAAGGTGAAGGTGGGCTGAGTGAATTGCTAAGGAAGTTTTGCCCCCTCGATTTTACGCGTGAAAGGCGATTTGGAGATTTGGTTTAAGGCCCTGCTCATAGCGTTGCTTCCCACGCCTTTACAAGGCAGGCTTCTAACCCTCCGTTCATGATGGTGTTCCTCCTCGTAGGAGAAAGATTCGCTAGGCAAGGTTCGAGACCTTCGTCTGTAATGACGTCCCTTTAGTCATCAGAAGAAACATCTGAGTTGGAGGGGGTTCGCCTTCGCCATGCATGGCGCAACTCCCTCTTCAACTGGTCAATCTCCAGTTGCATGCCCTTGTTACTTTTTGCATGGGAGATATGGCTTCCACCTCGAGGTTGACTCCTATCAATATGTGTGGTATGCACACTTCATTCACAGTCACCTCTCCGCTCAAGGTTGACAAAAGGGTCGTCATGCTGGGATCCCACAGACTCTGCTTGGTGTGGACCTAATCCTACCATAGTTAGGAGTTGCACTCACTATCGCATCAGTTCTTCCCACAGACGGCGCCAATTGTGTGGACACATTTTACTGCCCAAGTCTAAGATGAATGGGTTCTTGGCCCAGTGAGCCCAGTACAATAAATTTGTAGAGAATGGGTTGAAGAACTAGACCCTAATGAATTTGACAACGGCTAGTATGGATTTAAAAGAGGATCAAATGAGAACAAGAAAAGTAGAGCCAGAAGAATTCACTGTCTGAAGATGTATTTTTCTTTTATATAGATCAATAATAGTTGGGTACAAGTACAATTTTGATTGCTACAGTATTCTTTCTTTATTTTTTCGATCCCCTTCTCATGGAAGGTCTCTTGCATTATATATCCCTTTTGGACCATCTTGGCCCTACAATTGTTGACTTCTCGTGCCCTTATTTGAGTGCCTGTCCCATCAGACACCCTCTCTGGCTTTCTGTGAGTTGTGGTAGCCAAGGCAGAGCACTGTTTAGGTGTCTTCTCCACATAAATGCGACCAGAAAAGTACTTACAATGCGTTTAATGCAATAGTAGCAGTTTTTCCTTAGATATTTTTAGTCTCCCTTCCTTCTCGTATGTTCATGAGGCACGTCCCTATCACTGGAGTTTCTTGGAAGGCCACCTTGATTGCTGGAATACGTATTTCGAACTGTATTTATCATATCCGAGGAAGAGATCCTCCTCGGACCGCCTTCCACTCATTCCTTATTTATGAGATTCTAAACTGGACTCGCTTATAACTATTTACCCCTCCTCGGACCTGTAACTGTCCTCGAACAAAGCCCAATGCCCAATATATGATTTTGGGCCTTTATCCCTACAAAAGTGTATATAAATCTACTTTTATTTTCATCCTTAAGATTTTAAAAAGTTCTACTGATGCCCTTGAAAATCCAAAATATTATACATTTCGCCGTTCTATCCACTCTCGTCAATTTTGAGTATGAAGAAAGGGACAAAAATAGAAATGGAACTACATTCCTTTCGTTCCTAATATGTATTTCGTTGCTTATCAAAAAAAAAAAATGTATTTCGTTATTCACACCGACAAAAAATTTAACAAAATAGGCAATGATGAGTTACATATAGTATAAAACTAATAAAAGAAAGAAAATGACGTATTAGCTATTTAAATAAATTATCTATTTTCAAGAACATATACCTTTAATACATTTTAATTTAATAGGTTATAAGAATAAGGAAAATGCTAACGAGTGCCTTTAGGGCACTAGTTAATAATCCATTTAAAGAAATTTTTTATGGGAAATGAAAAAAGGTAATTAATATTTTGACAGTTTTTTTCATTTCTCATAAAAGTGGTATTAAAACTTTTTTAAAATGAATTATTAACGAGTGTCCTTAAGGCACTCGTTAGCATGACCCTAAGAATAATATAAAGAAAGTTTGATACAGTAAGTATTTACATAAATTTAATACAATTATAGGAGGACCATTTGCTAAATTTTATATATAGCCTTCCGCTCTTATTATATACATGAGTTACCAGTTAGTTTAAAAAAAAAAAAAAAAAATCATTTTTATGGCCATGACATTCATTTTCTAGAAATATTTTTTCACGGTTTTCTAGGAATTTGTCTGAGGAACACCAAAGTAGATTAGTTCAAAGATTTACAAAATAACAAAACAAAAAACTTCAAAAGAGATGGGTTTAAAACTATAATAAATCCATGGTTTTAAAAACCGGTACGGTGAAAGAACCGAAATAGGAAGCGTTTACCGGTTTTATGGTCCGACCGGGGTCTGACCGGTGGTCGAACCGATGATGTCATAAATAATAAATAAATAATTATTAATTATAAAAATAAATAAATAATTTTATAACTAGTCATTTTAACTAAAAAATTTAATAATAGTAAAACATTAAATATTAACTTACCAACTTTTGGACACCACTTAACAAAATTCAACCAAAAAAAAAAAAATCATAAAAAGGTAAAGGGTAACAATTACAAAACATTTTTAGTTATTTTTCAATTTGTCAAATAGCCAAAAGAAAGTCACCAATGGGTAACAATATCATTACCACTTGATACATTTTTCCCACCTATCCTACACTTACATGTTTATATAACACCCACCACACATTTATTCAAACTTTCAAACAACTCTCTGGACTTAAAAGTTTCTTTCCTATCCACTTTTTGCTAAAGTTTCATTTCCAGATTACCCTCTTCAATATTCTCTCCCTCTCTTTGTCTCTCTCATCAGTACGGGTATATGCAGTGCAAGTGCAACTATGCAAGAGCAAAAAACAAAGGCTGAAGCGGAGTGTGGAGTTGAGAGTGTGCCGCTGTGCGTGAGGCAGAGAGCGCAGTGGTGTGCCACTGTGCGTGAGGGCAGAGAGCGCAAAGAGAGGTGCCGAGTGCGTGCTTGAGGTGAGCAGAGAGCTTGACTGATCTCTGAGTTGGGTGCGTCGCTTCTAGAGATGAGAGAGCTGAGAACTTGAGATTTCAGATTTGAGAGCTTGAGGTGAGGGAGTGAGGCGTGAGTGAGATAACTCTCTCTGAGGGTGAGGACTTTAGGCTTAGGGTTAGTTTTTAGGACTTCAGTTTTAATTTTGAGGACCAAAATGACATAGTTTTTCCAGAAAAGTCAAAAACCCCCAACCGGTCATTAACCGGTTTGACCTCCGATTTTTTCGGTTCTCAGGTTGAACCGGCCAATTTTTACTGTTCACCGGGTTTTAAGTCATTTTCGGTTTTTTATCTAACCGGACCGGATTAAAGGCCGGTTCCCGGCCGATCCGGTCTAGTTTTTAAAACTATGAATAAATCTACATTAGAGTTGAGGTCAATAAATAATTATTTCAAATCAAAACTTTTAAATTGGATTGTAATTATTTGATTTTCCACTTTGGATTGAAATTAATTTATTAACTTTTTTATTATTTAGTTTTTTAATAATGAATTTCTTAATTAAATATCATATTGATTTAAGTATTTATATTTTCAGTTATATTCCGTATTAGTTATTAGTTAGAACAAAAGGTTCATATATTATGTTGTTTATTTAAAAAAAATATATGATTATATTCTTAAAAATGTTGAAATTAATTAAATAATTGTTTTGAATCAGCTATCAAGAAAAAATCAACATCGATCTCAACAAACATCAGTTGCCCAATACACTAGTAATAAGGGTATTTAAAAAAAAGGTAAACTACATATTTGGTCTCTATCCTTTAAGCTAAATGTCAATTTGGTCCCTAACTTTTCAAATATTTTAGTTTAATCCCTAACCTTTTGGCATTGTGTCAAAATGGTCCTTACTGTTAAGTGATAGATGAAAAATGTTGATATGGCTAACAATCAAAATAAAATATTATTTTCATGCCATATAAACTGCCACGTGTTTACCTAAACTTTAAAAAAATGTTAGGTGAAGGTGAGGTGGATTTTTATTAGATTAACAGAACCCAAATTTATTTTTTTATTATTTTTTTTTATCACTCTCCATTATGGTATTATCATTTATCCCAAGCCTACACTCTTCTTCTATACTACTATTTAAGGGGCTTCTCCTGTTTGGATTCCTCATTTTTTTAGTTCAAAAATGCCCTTACACCTCTATATTTAAGTAGAGACAAAACTAAAGGGCATTCTGGTAAAAATTCATTTTCCTTTTTTTTTTTTTTTTATGCCTAAAATATCCTCATCATACTCACTTACAAGTTTTCAACTAACGGAGATAGATATGTAAATTAAAAATCATACACTTTAAGAACCACAAACTCATGTATGCTTTGCAGTTTCTATCTCACTTTCTATCTCTCATTTCTCTTCAAATTGAAGACATTTAGTTTAGCTCTACATCTTCTTTTTTGTTTCTTCAAATTAAAGATATTTATTGTCGGAGGCTCCAATAAATTTTCAGGTTCTATCTTTTGCAAGTTCCTCTTTGAAAACCTTTTCTTTTGTTTATTTATGATTGACTTTCTTTGACTTCTACTTTTTTTTCCCCCTTATATGTATCACGTTAACTCTTTTTTTTTTTTTTCTCCATATTTTTTTTTCTTTTTAAGAAAGTTTTCTTTTTTCCTTGAGTTCTACTTTTTTTTTTTTATATATGTATCACGTTAACTATCTTTTTTTTTTTTTTAAATGTAATTTTGAAATGTTGGTGGTGACTGAATGTATATGTTTTTAGCATTAAATTTTTTTTATTTTTTATTTATTTAGGTATGTAGCAACCTTGAGTTCTACCCCCCCCCCTTTTTTTTATCACGTTAACTCTATTATTTTTTTTTCCTTTTTCTTTTTTTTTAATGTAATTTTGAAATGTTGGTGGTGATTGAATAATTTTAAATGTGAGAAAGTTTTCTTTTTTTCTTGAGTTCTACTTTTTTTTTTTTTTTTTTAATATGTATCACGTTAACTATCCCCGTTT
>JAFHAW010000291.1:1385000-1428325 GCA_019022515.1 Quercus aquifolioides
GGTCAAGGTTTTCTATCAAAAAAACTGAATTTTAGCTTTCTTGGGCAAGTATTCCAATATTTTTGTTGGGTCTCAAAGCGTGTCGATTGAGGTTCGCATCACTTTACATTCAACATCTCAATAACAAATTTTAATATAGTATAATCAATGCAACCCAGATACAACTCACACTTCGCATCTTCCTAAAATTTGTCAAAATTACGCACTTACTCATCTTGATTTGCATTTCTTGGTTCCCCTTTAATTCGGTCACCCACCAAGGCATCGATACCATCCATTTGATCACCATCCAACATTTTATTATCATGAATGTTCTCGTTCAATACACGAGATTCTCCATGATCATACCATTTATTGTAAGATTGCATAATCCCACGATGAAGCAAATGGACATGCACAACATAAAGAGATTTTCGATAGCAATTCACACATGGAATACACGGGTACAAAATATTACCACTCGAGTCCACAACCGCCATTGCAAAATTAATAAATGAATTGACCCCAATAATATATGGTTCACTTAATCTGCCATCAGGTGTCTTACACAGTGTTATCCAACTTTTATCCATGTTGGACTACAAATGCAAAGTAAATGTTACTTCAGCAAAATAATGACAACTCATGCATAATGTATTCTAACATCCAAGTCTAGAATCTACTTAGATAAAGTCATATCCCATTCAAGAATGCACAAGTCTATATAAACCTTAATACTTAAAAAAAAAATATACATAAAACAATTAAACACTCCTAATATCAATTTATACCACCTTATAACACCATGCAAGCCACCCTCTTGCTCCAACTCAATAACCCACCACAAATGAGTTATCAACATTACATTATAGAACGCTTACAAGTATTAAAAAAACGTTAGTATAATCAAATAAAAGTTATTCAACAATATCCATCTACAATTCCAAAAAATAAGAAACACTCTAAATATAAATTTAAACCACCTCAAAACACCATGCAAGCCACTAGCTTACTCCAACTCAACAACACACCACAATATCAATTATCAACATCACAATATAAAACGCTTACAAGTATTAAAAAAAAACGTTAATATAATCAAACAAAAGTAACTCAACAATAGCCATCCATAATCCCAAAAAATAAGAAACACTTCCAATATGAATTTAAACCACTTTACAACACTATGCAAGCCACCTGCTTGCTTCAACTCAACAACCCACCATAATACTAATTATCAACATTAAAATATAGAAATTTACTAGAATTTAATAACAAATTACTTACTATGCTCAAGCTAGCGCACACATTTACCAAAGAAATCTGAAGTGACAACAAATAAAAATTGTCCAACCTACCAATACTAGAAAAATAATAAATTATAATAATCCAAAACATAAATCTTAAACAAACTGATCAAACACATAAACCTTAAAAAATTAAAAAATGCCACATGTCATCAATCATTTATGGTGTGCTTATATTCTAGAGATACATTACTCACAATTAGTTGAATTTCTCAAAACTAACTCAGGAAAGCAATGGAGACAAAATCCTCAAGTCCTTTATAAGTGCACGATTGTTGAAAGAATGATAAAAAAAAAAGTCATAATAAATACCATAGTGACAGTGTAAGAATTGGGAGAAAGAAGCCTGCATTGATAGCTCCTACTAAAAACCTCACTTCATAAATTATAGACTTTCATAACCAATCTGAAATATAGGGCCTCTAAACAATTGTAAGAGCACAAACTAGAGTATGTCACTTGTAAAGAATTGATCAAAGGTTAACCTATAGATAAGAGTGATACATTAGCTATAAGGTTTATAAAAGCTATAAAAACTAAGGTTATGTAGCAAACAACCTATAATCCCATCTTAGTTTGATAACAACTTAGATAAATCTCTATTGCCACCAAGTTCCCATCTTAGTTGAACAACAATTTGGAATGGACTTTATCGCAACCATGGTCCATGATAAAGCATCTTAGAATGGGAAAGAACAAAATCATTTTTCCATATCACAAAATGCATTGACGTGTAAGAGATGGTCTGTAATTTTTCTTTTTTCTATGGCGGGGTTGCCATTATCAAAATATGACATTCAAACTGCCCTCCTTCTTTATGATTTATGGGGATTTTATTATTAAACTAAGTAGCAGCTTACGCAAGTTTGCCACTTCCATCTTGAAAATAAATTAGAGCAGCATATGTTGCATTCAACCACCAATATTTAAGAAGCAATAGGAACAAGACAAAAGAATGTTATGGAAGAAGCATACACTCTGGAACCTCATTTGGCATTGTGCAATGTCCCCAAACAGAGCATATAACTTAACATCCCAAACCATAAAACCCCTATTGCTTATTTCCCTACATTTTCTGAACCTAAATACAAATAAGCACTTTTATAAATAAAGAAATCCAGAGCAACCAAACAGGGCACAACATTGCAAAAATCATAAATTTCCCTCCCTATTGCTTCTTTTCCCTACATTCTTCTTCACAAACTTACTAAATTGAACCCCTAAAAAATAAACAAATAAATTATGAGCAACCAAACAGAGCACAACTTGAAGTTTAGAAAAAAAATTCTAATTTATATTTTTTTAAAAAGGAAAAATAAAATGTGAGGAATGCTAGAGTGACATACGGGTTAGCAATGATGGAAAGCTTGGAAGAGTCCCATTGAAAGGGACAAACACCGAATTGAAAGGAAAAGGGAGGTGGTGAGGCAAAGGTGAGGATGATGATTGGTGGCAAAGGAGTGAGAGGCTCGATGGCAAGGCAAGGGTGAGGGTGATTGATAGGCCACAAACTGAATGACCCATTGTGATAGAAATTAATTAATTAATTAGCCAAGTTATTAATTAATCAATTTATCATGCAAACACGTGGTAGCACAAACAAATCACTAATAAACTAATAATGCAGCGGAAAATAAATGACACTATGATTTGTTTATGAATGGGGAAAAACCTGACGGCAAAAACCCCACTAGGTGATTTTCAGATCACCACTCCCGAAACTCCACTATTATCACAACAAACGGTTACAAGTAAAGGAATCCCAAGTACCTTACCAACCTACAGTTGAACACTTACTCCAATACCCAATTGGACTTATTCTGTAGTGACAGTTTCCCCCTTTTGATGCATGACTCCCAAGTACGTGACTAACCAATTGCGCGGATCCCAGTACGCGACTTCAATCACCAACTAGAAAGAATTGTTGGCTGCAAAGTTATTCAGTTCATCCACGATGAAGATCAAGAATATGCTTGGTCACAAAACCCAAAGGTGCACATACACAGCAACTTCTTCAGAAGAGATGAACTAGGGCAAAACTCTGTCTCCGGTCACAATTTGCTTGAACAGAGTTTGCTTAATGCTTGTGCAACTTGTGAACACTTTGACGGCTCTTAAAACAATCCTTTTATATACCTATGATTAGAAGAAAAGAAGGCCCAAAGACACATTCACGGATCCCAAGAAATCAGATCAGAATTTCTGATTTTAGTAAACCTCAACAGATAGAAGCTGTCGAGCAGTTATCGAGTAGGTGTCGAGCTTTAATGATTCATCACTTCTTCAGCTTGTTTCTTGGACGACATGATGACTTTAACACTTGATCTTGAAACCTTGTTTTTTGAAGTATTAAAAACATCTAGAACTACCCAATTACAAGTTGAGTGCATTTTGTCAAAGGATTAGCCAATTACATAAAAGAATGACATATGTTCTTGACAAGAGACACACATATGTCCTAACAGTGATGATCAACAACAGAGTGAGAGGCTCGTCGGCAGTGTGGATCGAAGGGAGGTGGTGATGAAAAAATAAGAGTTGTAGCTCAGTGGTGGTGTCAATTGGCGAAGATGGGGAGGTTAATGGCACGACAGTGGGGAGGTGGAGTGGTGAACAATATAGTGTGGATTGGCGAGGTGTGGATCAGTAGTGGCAAGGTGGAGAGACTGAACGGTGCAAGAGGAGAGAGAAATATAAGGGAGTGGGTTTCTGGAAAATGAGAGTAAAAGGGGGTTTTTTATAACATTTTTAGTGACGAAATTTGTTTTGTCGCTATTGGCTACTTTTAGCAATGAATATCGGTTTCATCACCTAAAAGTTCTCTTTAATATTTTTAGCAATGACTTATTGATGACCTTTATCGACAAAATGTTTTTCGTCGCTGAAAAGTTCCCAAATTTATGTCATTATTTTTAGCAACGACTTTGTTTCGTTGCTATTGGGTACTTTTAGCGACGAAATTGATTTCGTCGCCTATAATGTTCCCAGCAACACCTCTAGCGACGAAACTTCTAGTTGCTAAAAAGTTAAACTGTTAACGACAAAATAGTTCGTTGCCATAGATTAATTAAATTCACGCCCACTTTTTTCCCTTTGCCACCCTTATTTCAGATCAACAAATAATGACAAAATTCAACTTTCGTTGCCAAATGTTTTATTATTTATTATTTTTTATATATATCATTGGTGACAAAATTCATATTTTGTCGCTATATATAAGTTTTCAGTGACGAAAAATATTTTCGCACTAAGATTTGTCACCAAAAATATATTTTGTTGTAGTGTCAAGCCACCACATCAACAGGTTATGTGAGAAAATCATATACCAAAAGAAATATTGGAATTGTGTCCATCTTGTTTTTTAAATTAAACATCATCCATCAAGAGCTATCTCTATGTCTTCCTTTGGTCACCTGATACAAGATGCTAAAAGTATTATAGAGGCTTTTAGATTTATTAGTTTTTCTCATATTGGTCATGAAGGCAACTCTGTCTCTGTAGCTCATAACTTTGCTGGACATGCTTTGCACGTCTTGGCTCATTTTTCTTAATGGAATTTTCAAGTTTCTTCTATAGAAAAAATAAAACATCATACACATTAAAATGGAAGGGACAAAGCACGTAATATATAGACAAATAAACATATATAATGTAGGAAAGTAGGAATTGAAACAATGGAAAGACGGCTAAAAAGTAAAATGTAAAAGCTGTAGTTTTTAAGTAACTTTTTAAAACCCTATTTTTTATTAGATTTTGCTTAGCTTCTCCATTTTCAAAGACTTGAATTCAAATATGTCTTGTTGTAAATGATATTTAAAGAAACACTTTAATTTAAATGCAATAATGGTCTCTCAACATGCATATCATTACAAAAGAGTTATCATCAACATGTCTTTATTTTAACACATATCATTAGAAAAGAGTTATCATGTGATTGTCTTTAAACTTATTACAAATACTGTGAACTTTGATAGAAAGAGTCATAAACCAAAGGATTACCATGAGATTGTCTTACATAGGTTTCCAACAGTTTTGTACCTAATTTTTTATGCATACAAGCATCTATACAAAGGATCATCCATGATCCAATCATCCGTTTTGTTATAACATAACATACATATTATTAGAAGGGAAATGTTAATAAATGCCCTAAGGGCATTTGTTAATGAACCGGTTTTAGAAACTTTTTTTGGGAAAAAAAACAACTGATTTTTTTGACAGTTTTTTATATTTTCCATAAAAGTATTTTTAAAATTTTTTAAAATGGTTCATTAACAAATACCCTTAGGACATTCATTAACAAGATCCTTATTAGAAAATAGTTACCATCATTGTCTTTGATATTGTTACAACAAGAAACTTAATATAAAGACTATGAATAGAAAAAGTCATAGAGGAGTAAAGGACTCTTTTACCTAACATATACAAAAGTCATATATAGAGTAAGATTGTCTTTTATTACCTTTTTTTTATGGTAACCTTTATGTAATGGTAATATGGTCATTGGCCTGTATATATGTTAGTTAAAATAGTTGTTTATGACTTTTTCTGTTAGCTATCTTAAAGACAATTTCATAGTATTAATATAGATAATAATCTCATGGTATTAATATTATCTATCTTAATACCATGAGATTGTCTTTTATGCAGTAGAAGTGTAAAATTTCTAGTACAGTTTTATTTGGTTGGGAGATGGAAAAATAGAGAGATGAAAAATCTTTTGTTTGGTTGAGAAGAAAAATGAGATAATAGAAAATATAGTTTGTCTATAAATTGATTTTCATGCCCTTTTACATAAAAAATTAATATTTAAAAGAAAAAAATTGTTGTCAATAAAAAAAAAAAGTAAATGTTAAAGTTGAAAAAAGAAAGATAAAAAAGAAAAAACCAACTTTAAAACAAATGTAAGTGGGAGAAGATGGGGTAGATGAATAATTTCCCATTAAGCCTAGTAAGGGCATTGGTTTAAATAATATTTTTAGAAACTTTTTATAGGAAAAAAAAACTAATTTATTTATATTATTTTATATTTTCCATAAAAGTTGTATAAAAAATTCCTTAAAATGGTCTATTAACAAATGAGCACTTATTAATTATATTCGAAATTAAAAATATGCCTCAACTTTTAAAATTGAAAAGATAAAACCTAAGGACATGTTTGGTAATTGTTTTTTCCCCTTATTTTCTGTTTCCAAAAACAATTTTCTATTTTTGAGACTAAAAAAATTGTTTGGAAACCCAAAATGGATAAAAAATAAAAACTGTTCTCAAAACTCAATTTGTAAAGAAAATTGAAAACGTGCAAAAGACTGTTTTCAGTTTTTAATTTTCAATAGTTAATGAAAACATGCATTTAATTTAATGAATTTGTCTGATTTAATGAGTTAGCATTAGAGTTCAAATCCTAGTAACAACATATTTTAGTATTTTCTATTTTTTTCTTCAATTTTTTTTTTTTTGAATTTCAACTAACCAAACATGTTTTTGATTTCAAAAATACAACAAAATTGTTTTTCTTTATATTTCCAAAAACAAGTTTTTGAAAATAAAAAACAAAAACTATTACCCAACATAACCTAAACGTCTTTTTCATTTTTATTTTATATTGGGAAATGTTGAGTTGCATACTTAGCTTCCTTCTACAAATAGGGCTCATCAAATGATTGCAAGATATGCAACTCTCTTCCTAAGATAGCTCTCAGGTTGCAAAGAAATTAAACTTATAGTTATAAGCTAGCTCCCAATTGAAAGATGGAAAACAAAGTATACAGAGGCCATGTCTTAGCTTTACCATATCCAAGCCAAGGTCACATATAAATCCAATGCTCCAATTCTCTAAACGCTTGGTCTCCAAAGGGCTTAAAGCTACACTAGGTACAACCCTTTTCATCCACAACACCATGAAACCCCGATCATCAGGCTCACTCCAATTTGATACAATATCAGATGGCTATGATGAAGGTGGGTCCACCCAAGCAGAAAACATCAAAGAATATCACACTCATATGGTAGCTATAGGCTCAAAAACACTAGCTGACCTCATTATAAAGCACAAAAACACAGCAAACCCAATTGATTGCATAATCTATGACCCTTTTTTGCCTTGGGCTTTGGAAGTAGCTAAAAATTTTGGAATATTTGGTGCTGCTTTCTTTACTCAAACTTGTGCTGTGAATTTCATATACTATCAACTGCATTGTGAACTATTAAAGCTACCAATTACTTCCACACCCATCTCAATTCCTGGTCTACCTGTGCTTGAGCTTGAAGACATGCCATCTTTCATTAGTATGTCTAATTTCCTCCCATAAAGATAATCTTCAATCTGCATCCTCCGATACGCGAAGTCTGTGCCATCAAACTTTTCTATTCTAGACGCCTTTCCTGTTTCTTCTACCATTGCTCCCACTCAAACCTAACCCTATGCTCTGATACTAGTTGTTGGGAATTTAACCAAAATTCCAACCTGTGAGAAACAAAAAAAAAAAAAAAAAAATAGAGAAAACACACGTCAAAGAAAACAATCACACGCACAAGACAGTATTTACGTGGTTCGGCAATTTGCCTACATCCACGAAATTGCAGGGATTTCACTATTATCAGGAAAAAATACAAAGTGCGGCTACAATGTTTTTCTCTCTCTCTAAAAACACAACAACAGTTAACCAAACCCTAATCACAAAAGTGGCTTTTATATCCTGCGCACAGAATTACAATGGGCTACAAAACGGGCCAAAAATAAACTAGGCTCCACAAAACTCAACAAATCTCCCACTTGGAGACTAGTTCAATCACCAACATCAGCCGCTATCCTCCAAAAGCAATCCCTCATCCCTGCAACTCATCCTCCTGTCCTCAAGCTAGAAGGCCAACTGAAGCTGCACACAGCTTTAGCTTCTCTATAGTGACACGCTTAGTCAACATGTCTGCCGGGTTCTTAGATCCACATATTTTCTCAAGTATTACCAGCTTATCTTCAACAAGGTACCGGATAAAGTGGTATTTTGTCTGTATATGTTTCGACTTTGAATGAAAAGTCAAATTTTTAGCAAGAAAAATTGCACTTTGACTGTCACTGTGTAGAATGCCCATCTCTTGCTTCTTACCCAAATCATTTAAGAAACCATGTAGCCAAATCATGTTCTTTCCAGCTTTAGTTATTGCAACATACTCAACTTCTATAGTAGACAAAGTAACAATCTTTTGCAGATTTGAAGCCCATGATATAACTGTATCACCCAGAGTAAATACAAACTTAGTAGTACTTTTTCTACTATCAATATTACCAGCAAAATCAGCATCTACATAACCCTGCAGTTTTAAACTTGCACCTATGAAACAAAGACATGTATCTGATGAACCTTTCAGATATCTCAGAATCCACTTGACTGCCTCCCAATGCTGCTTTCCAGGCCTACTCATGAATCTACTCACAACTCCCACTACATGTACAATGTTTGGCCTTGTACATATTATAGCATACATCAAGCTGCCAATAGCTGAGGCATAAGGCACCTTGCTTATATGGTCCCTTTCTTCTTCTGTCTTCGGTGACTGTTCTTTGCTCAGTTTGAAATGACTACCCAAAGGTGTGCTCACTGGTTTAGCTTCATTCATGTTGAATCTGCTGAGAACCTTTTTCACATATTTTGACTGTGAAAGCTTCAATGTACTATTAGCCTTGTCTCTAATGATTCTCATACTAAGGATTTGCTTTGCAGCTCCCAAATCCTTCATTGCAAACTGTTTTGACAATTGCTTCTTCAGATTATTAATCTCCTTAATGCAAGACCCTGCAATAAGCATATCATCCACATACAATAGTAATATGATGTAAGAATTGTCAAAAAACTTAACATAGCAACAATGATCAGCTTCACATCTCTTGAACCCAATTTTATGCATAAAATTGTCAAATTTCTTGTATCACTGTCTAGGAGCTTGTTTTAGGCCATACAAGCTCTTTCTCAGTTTGCAGACTAGATTCTCTTGTCCCTGAACAATGAACCCTTCTGACTGAATCATGTAAAGGTCTTCCTCCAAGTCACCATGAAGGAATGTCATCTTCACATCTAACTGCTCAAGATGTAAGTTTTCTGCAGCCACCATTCCCAGTACCAATCTAATTGTTGACATCTTCACAACTGGAGAAAATATCTCTGTGTAGTCAATGCCCTCTTTCTGTTGGAACCCTTTAACAACCAATCTGACCTTGTAACGTTTACTACCATCATGCTCATTCTTTATTCTGTATATTCATTTGTTGTGCAAAGCCTTCTTTCTTACTGGTAATTTAGTCAGTTCCCATGTTTGATTCCTCAACAAGGAATCCATCTCATCCTTCATGGCTAACTCCCACTTTTGAATTCTCATCTTGCAAGGCTTCATTATAACACTCTGGCTCACCACCATCAGTCAACAAGAGATAATTTAAAGCAGGTGAATAACGCTGTGGAGGTCTAATATTCCTGGAAGATCTGCGGACTTCAGCTACAGGTGTACTCTGATCTACCTGTGAATCTACATTCTCCTTATCTTCTTCACCCCTTTTCTGGACAGTATTTTCTGTCAATTCATCTAAGTTGACAAACTCAGACTTCTTTTAATTTACCTCTGTAACATCTGACACTACATTTGATCTGTCCTTGTACAGAATATGTTCATTAAATATCACATTTCTACATCTGATTATTTTCTTGTTTTGTTCATCCCAAAACCTATAGCCAAATTTTTCATCACCACAGTCAATGAAAAAACATATTTTAGACTTTGCATTAAGTTTACTATGAGCATCAGAATCAATATGAACATAGGAAACACAACCAAAAACTTTTAAATGTGAAAGCTTTACCTCTTTACCCCTCCAAACCTCTTCAGGAAGTCTGAACTCCATGGGAATTAATGGCCCTCGGTTTATCAGGTAAGCTGCAGTACTAACAGCATCAGCCCATAAAGTTTTTGGTAGTCCAGCATACAACCTCATATTCCTAGCACGCTCATTGAGAGTTCTGTTTATGCGCTTAGCCACACCATTCTGCTGTGGTGTCCGAGGAATGGTCTTTTCCATCCTAATTTCCTGTGCAGCATAATACTCATTGAACCCTCCATCTATGTACTTTCCTCCATTATCAGACCTCAAACATTTTAGTTTTAAACCTGTTTCTGTCTCAACCATGGCCTTCCACTTCTTAAAAATTTCAAATACATCAGATTTATTTTTCAGAATAAACCCATACCTTTCTGCTTGAGTCATCAATGAAAGTGATGTAGTACCTTGAACCTCCAAGCGATGCAACCAGAGAAGGCCCCCACAAATTAGTGTGCACTAACTCCAATTTTTCAACCTTCGGTGTCCTGCTAGTTTTCAAGAAGCTCACCTTTTTCTGTTTTCCTAAGATGTAGCTTTCACACATGTCAAAATCAATGGATTTCAATTCTGGTAGTTTTCCTTGTGATAGCAACATCTTCATCCCTTTCTCACTCATGTGACCAAGTCTGCAGTGCCATAGGCTTGTATTAGTACATGCATCAGCAATTGCAATTGTGTCTCTTGGACTTGAGGTCATATATAGAGTACCAGTCTTCTTTCCACGAGCCAATACCCTAGCTTCCTTTGTAACCTTCCAAGTACCACCAACAAATAATATTGCATGCCCTTCATCATCAAGTTGTCCAACAGAAATCAAATTCCTCCTCAGGTTAGGAATATGTCGAACCTTCTCCAGTAACCAAACAAACCCATTAGGCAACAATATCCGGACGTCTCCCATACCTACAACATCTAAGGCTAAACCATCAGCCAAATACACCTTACCAAAATCACCTACAACATAATTCTGTATAATTTCTCGGTGTGGAGTGGTATGAAACGAAGCTCCTGAGTCCAAAATCCAATCATCAAGTAGACTGTCTACTGCAAGAAGTAATGCATCCTGTACCTCTTCTGTTACAGCATTAGCGGAATCATCTTCATTCTTCTTCTTAGGATTTTTGCGTTGGTTCCCAAAGTGACCTGTTTTTCCACAATTTCAGCATTGTACTTGTTGGCCTGATCTAGATTTACTTCTGTTCCGATTAGAATTTCTAGATTTTGATCTACCCCGATATGAATTTCTGTTATTACCTCTACCTCTTGTCTCAAGGTTTAGGGTAAAACCAGATCATGAGGTTTCACCTGCATCTCTTTTGCGAATCTCCTCAGCCAGAATTAAATCTCGAATATCATTGTACTTGAGCTTTTCCTTTCCTGTAGAATTACTTACTGCCATCCTCATTGCCTCCCAACTGTTTGGCAAAGAAGCCAAGACGATCAGAGCACGAATCTCATTATCAAAATCAATTTTTACAGACGACAATTGATTTGTGATAGTGTTAAATTCGTTCACATGTTGTGCTACTGATGCATTCTCTGCCATCTTCAAATTGAATAGTTTCTTCATCAGACGCACCTTGTTATTTGCTGACAGCTTTTCATACATACTAGACAAAGCCTTCATCAGATCTGCTGTGGTCTTCTCCTTCACAACATTGTGTGCAACAGACCTAGACAAAGTTAACCTGATAACTCCTAGTACTTGTCTGTCAAGAAGAGCTATTCATCAGCCTCAGGTTTTGTCCCCAAAAGAGGCAGATGCAATTTCCTCCCATAAAGATAATCTTCAATCTGCATCCTCCAATACGCGAAGTCTGTGTCATCAAACTTTTCTATTCCAGACGTCTTTCCTGCTTCCTTTGCCATTGCTCCCACTCAAACCTAACCCTAGGCTTTGACACCAGTTGTTGGGAATTTAAGCAAAATTCCAACCTATGAGAAACAAAAAAAAATAGAGAAAACACACATCAAAGAAAAATAATCACACGCACAAGACAGTATTTACGTGGTTCGGCAATTTGCCTACGTGCACGGAGTTGTAGGGATTTCACTATTATTAGGAAAAAAATACAAAGTACGGCTACAATGTTTTTCTCTCTCTCTAAAAAACACAACAACAGTTTTTAAACCTTAATAACAAAAGTGGCTTTTATATCATGTGCACAGGATTACAATAGGCTACAAAACGGGCCAAAAATAAACTAGGCTCCACAAAGCCCAACACCATCTTACCTTGAGCGGTTGGTAAATCAATTTTCTAACTCGGAGAAAGCTGATGCCGTACTTGTCAACACCTTCTATGAGCTAGTACTTGTCAACACCTTCTATGAGCTAGCGGTTGAGGTGAGTAATTATGTAATAGAATAACATCAATTTTATAACCATATTGTTAGAAATTTACTATTTGTTACTCTACTTTTGAGTAAAAAATTTCACCTTAATTAACTGGATTGTCATTCGCATTATATAAATGTTTTGAGAGATGTTGCTTTTCTTTTTTACTTTTCAGATGTTGTGACTATATATATCAATATTTCCAAGCAGCAAAAGACAAGTTTACAACTGATCTTGAGTCATTTGCATATAGAATGTTTTTGTAACCTTTGTACCAGCCGAAATTTGATTATGTTGTTCATTTGTCCTTTCTCATATCAGGTGGTGAATTCCATGTCTAAATTCTGTCGATTACTATCAATTGGGCCAACAATTCCATCTTTCGATTTAGACAACCGTGTGGAAAATGACACAGAATATGGACTAAACCTTTTTGTATTAGACTCATATTGCACTAATTGGCTCAACACTAAGCCAAAGGATCTGTTATTTATGTGTCATTTGGTAGCATGGCCAATTAAAGCAACAAGCAAAAATGGAGGAATTGGCATTTGCTTTAAAAGGAAGCAATTTTTATTTCTTGTGGGTGGTTACTAGTTAAGGCTTCAGAGGAGGCAAAGCTCCCTGAAATGTTTGTGGAAGATATAGGAAATAAAGGGTTGGTAGTGCAATGGAGCCCCCAATTGGAAGTGCTAGCAAATAAGGCTATTGGGTGCTTTTTAACCCATTGTGGTTGGAATTCAACCTTAGAGGCATTGAGCTTGGGAGTGCCTTTGGTGGGGATGCCACAATGGACAGATCAAATTCCAAATTCCAAGTTTGTTCAGGATGTGTGGAAGATGGGAGTGAGGTCTAAGGTTGGTGAGAATGGTATTGTGGGAAGAGAAGAGATTGAGTTTTGCATTAGAGAAGTAATGGAGGGAGAGAAATGAAAGAGAATGCTAAGAAATGGAGGGGCTTAGCTATAGAGGCTATTAGTGAGGGTGGCAGTTCGGACAAGAACATTGATGAGTTTTGTCCAAATTCATAAACTCCTAGTTTCTTCCTTAGCTAAGTTCAGTATTTTCTCATCTCAAGATGCAGGTTGAGAATGTAACCATTTTGTTCTTTCTCTTTGCCTCGCCTTGGACAATGATGTTTATTTAAATATTGACATTTTTATGGTCAAGAAAATTTCAGGCTGGTTATGGGTTACAAAACATTTATCTTAATACTAATCACACCTCAAACTCAATTATATGAGCTAGATATATGGCATAAACAACACGTCTAAGAATCTCACAAGCGTGCAAGCCATTGACAAAAATGAGCCTTTAAATAGTCAAAAATGGCAAATACACTCAAAATACTTATTAAATAATTTAAATTACCCTCAAACTTACAAATGAACAAAATAACCTTAAAACCTCTTAAATAATCAAATTAGTCTTAGTATCTGCTTCTTTATGAATGTATTGTTCGTTGAAGTTATTATGTTGATGACTATATATTGATTTTTTTTTTAATAATTCTAATTGATACAGTGTTTTAAGAAAATAAACTAATGTTTATATTTACATTATATTCTGTGTGACAATAAAATTTTTGTTTAATTTTTAACACTCCATTTGTTTTGATAAAAAAATTTTAATTTCTGGAAGATGACTTGTTTTCTAAAAAAAATATTTTGCAAAAAATTGATTCATTTTTGTGTTTGGACATTCCGACCTTGAAGAATGAGCTATAAGAAACTCTTTTTTTTTTTTTAATTATTATTATTATTTTTTATAAATGTAGTTGGACTTGCATACAAAAAAAACACTAACATTTCTCATAATTCCAAGTAATTATTTGAATAAAACCTTGAATTCACAAAATTGATCGCCCATATAGGATTTTTATTTTTGTTTTTTGTGTATTGGTTTGTTGTTGAATAATGATATGTGACATTCCAAAAACAACCTCCTACTCTATTGGACTCGTTTTCTCATTAACTCCATACATTTTCTATTGACTTGTATTTACCATCATACCAAACGCCAAAACATACCCAAAAAAAAAAAAAAAAAAAATGATCTCAGCAAAACTAGTTGGCACGAGTACTTCATTTCTACATCTATGTTGTTCTATGGTCACATGTCACAATATTTGCACAATAGTTAAGGTGTCAGCTCATCATATGTTAAAATAAAATAATGACTATACCCTAAGACACATTGTAATTAAAAACAAGAATATTATAAATATGTTGTGACATTTTATTGTGTTCGTAAACTCTCTTCTACATTTCACCTAAAAAAACTTTAGCGTGGGTTGTAGTTATCCAACACACACACAAGAAGAAGAAATTTTAGGTCTGAATCTAAACATTAATTATATATGCAAGTGATTAATATTTTTAAATGCAATGTCATGTACCAAATCTTGTTCATTTTTCAAATGCAAATTATGAATATTTTTATGCTTCATCACATATACGTGCTTGATTCTAGAAGCTCCTTGAAGAGAACTTGTTTAGGAGTCAGATAACCAATTTCTTTTATATGCTCTTACTCAGTGGAATGCAGCATCTCTTCATACCCTAACTTTTGTTCCCTAAATTTGTTAGTTCATGGTAGAATGAATGAGAGATTTCATTCACTTTGTAATTCTGAATTCTGCAAGTCTTGAAAACCTTTCTTTACCCTTCTTCATTGTGGTGATCTTATTGTTTGAAGGTTATAAAGGGAGCTACGTTCAATTTTAGTGAAGTTTCAAATTTAACATATGCTACCTCCTTTCAATTTAAATTAGGTAATAAGGCAAAAGATGTATTGTATAGTTGTATTGTCCAATTTTGTCGCATGAGTGTTCTCATTCATTTATTAAAAAACCTAACCAAGAGAATGGAATAAAATTTAATTATTCTTTTCTAAATATTTTAATATCTATAATGATGCTTGTGGTTTATCTTTCAAAATGTTAGCAAGCCAACAATGGTAGTTTTGATTTCATAAAAAATGACGGTAAGAGACTTTATCATCTTTAATTTGTATTTTTTTCCTTCATCAAATTTGGTAGACAACAAACCAATTTTAGTGACAACTGCAATCTTGCACTCTTAAAACTGAACTCAAAAAAAAAAAAAAAAAAAAAAAAAAAAAAAAAAAAAATCTAAAAATGTACAAATTCTATTGAAATATACACTTTGAACTTCGATACAAGTGTATGTTTCAAGATTCTAGCACCAAAATACATAATTCTAGCAAAAATTGTAGGGAAAAGGTGTATGTTTCAAGATTCTAGAAAAAAAGGTAGGGAAAAAGTGTATGTTTCAAGATCAAATGCTGTGATGATCTCAAGCGGTGCAACTATGGCAGCCCTTCCCTTGCCATCACTACCAATTTAGAAAAAGAGAGTTAACTACTCAATTGGATCCTAAAAAAACCTTGTTCCAAAAAACTCATGAAAGCACTCTTTAGCCTCTCTAATATTTCATTGTAAAGTGGAGTGCCACAAAATCGGTAGGTACTACTTATCTGGTATTGGCTTGGCACATCTGCAAGATTAAACAAAACAAAGTTATTAAGCAAGGAATATATAATTTCTATGATACCTGTCAACAAAGACACCACGGGGGGAAAAAGTTTTTTAACCCAAAAGGCAGACTTATATAGACGACAATTTAAAATTTTAGAAGCTAGATATCTTTAACAAAAATAAATTCAACTAGATAAAGAACTAGAGTAACAAGGACTGGAAACAAAAAAAGAAAAAAATATTACTTAACACTGGATATAGACATTATAACCAACTAGAGAAATCCATCACAAAGATTTTGCAAGGTTCCTTAAAATAAAGTAGCAAGTTATTGTGAGTTCTCACAATGCATTATTTTCTATTGAATATCACTAGCAAATTTATTCAATGTTTTGCTCCAGTTCAAGATACCAATGTTTGCCCAAGAAAAACTTATAAAACTCAAAATTTAATGTGAATGTACAAAAGCTTCAAAAGCTAAATTGCTTTTGTCAAAATTTGTAAATCATTTGCTCAGTATGCCCAAGTTCTTTGAGTAAGCCAATCAACTATAACAAAGATAATAAGAAGAGAACCCAAGTTAACAAACTATTAGCTTATGTTGGACACCAATAAAACAGCAGAACTTATAGTTATGTACCCATAACAAGAAATATGGGAGGGCTACAGAATTTATAGCCAGGTACAAAAATAATATCATTGTTTAGTCTATTTTTCTTTTATCCCACAAAATACAGAACAAATTTAGCAACAAAAGATCTCACAAGAAAAAGAATCAATGTAACCAATGTTGACAAAGTGGCATTAAAATTAGTACCCTGCATTTTTAACCAGATTTCAGAAAAAATATAATTGCTGTCAAACATAGATATATAATATTTATACACAACTAAATTTCAGAGAAGAATAATGGTTGTTGATAGCCATTGACAACCAAGGTAACTAGAATAAAAGGTCTGTGTGCTCTATGATCCATCACACCCTTTCAACCCCAACCTTCTTCACCTCAAATCTTTCAAACCCAATAAGACCCAAAATCAACACCCAGAGCATTTTCAGCCATACCCAAAGCTCAGTAATGAGCTGTTATGGTTTTCAGTTGTGGAAGTAATGCAAATTATTAAAAAAACATGTAACCGAAGTGACTACAAATTAAATCCAAAAAGACTAAGATTAGAGAACCAATTTTATCAAAGAAATTATAAACAACAAACTTCATGGCCAATGATCTGCATCTATAGCAGTTTCTGGGGATGCTAGGACAATTGAAAATTTGAAAAAATAAATTTTGTATAATTAAGAATTTGCTCATCTGTGCTACCCATTTAGTTTCTTCTATATCTAAGGAGTGACACTCGATATGAATCAACTCCGCTTGGGAGTTCATAAGGGAAGGGAATGGAATAGAATGGAATGATCATAAAGGAATGGAAAAGAATGGAATGGAATGGAATATATTTAAGTAAGGGAAAGGAATGGAAAAGAATGGAATGGAATAAAATTAAGTAACCTTGATTGGATGTTTTAAAATAAAGGAATGAAAATGAATGGAATGTAAGTAATCTTGTTTGGGAGCAGCATAAAAGGAATGGAATCATTTTATGACAATATTACTATTAGACCCCTATCTTAAAATAAATAGTTGAATATATAGGGGTATTTTGGGAGTTTTAGTAAAAAAATCATTAAATTTAATTTCATTCCCTCCTATTCCTCCCAATTTCGGGGGGAATGAAAATTTGAGGTTTTAAGGGAATAGAAAGGAATGAGTGTTCCCTTCTACTCATTTCATTCCCTCTCACTTAAACTCCCAAACAAAGGAATGAACTTTTCATTTTCTCCATTAAAACTCCCAAACAAGAGAATAGAAGAATATTCTAAAATGATTCTTTTCATTCATTTTCATTCCATTCCATTCCCTCTTCCCAAGCAAGGCCTTATGTAATTACCTCCTAATGGAAATATATGCCGTCAAAATCTTTCTATGAAAGCTTTTCAGTGTATTGAACATTCATGTTTTGGTCAAATAGCTCATGAAGGTTCAAACTTTCATCATTACGAACCTAATAATAAGCCCGTTGAATACAAATTACAACAATTTAAGCATTTTTAAACAATTGACAAAAATGCAGGCAATATAAGACTTGATTTCAATTCCTAAGCTAAAAACCAAAAACATAAAAAAGAAGAGAGAAAATAGAATTAAATTCAGCACCAATAAATCAATCAACAAAATTGTAACACCATTATTTACGTTCCTTCCTTTCCTAGCAACCAAATAGAGTTTATTAAAAAAATTAATAAAAAAAATAGAGATAAGGAAAACCTACCTAGTGCTGATCTCCCTCTGAAACAAGCCCAAGTCTCTGAGCCAAACCAGCAAGGCTGGCTCATCACAACCACCACCTCTGATGGTGGCTTCTTCTCTCCTTTGACAGAAAACTCTTTCTCTATCTCTCAATCTCAATCTCATTTCCCTCCATAGATCAAACCTGGAAAGGCATCAACTTCTCTCTTTTCCGATTTTCTCCAAACCCTAACCCTTAATTTCTCTAATCTGAGTCTACAAAGCATCGACGTCTCTCTACACCCGATTCTCTCCAAACCCTAGCCCTTACTCTCTTTCTGATCTGGATTTAAAAAGGGTGTGAGTGTTTGGGGGTTGGGATCTCAGATGGTGAGTTATTATTTTTTCTTTGTTTTTGTTGATGGGTCTGAGTTGGGTATGCGAGAATTGGAGATGACTGGTTGACAGAGAGGTAGAGAGCGTGGAGGTTAAGAGAGTGGAGCGTTAGAGAGAGTGAGGGAGAGAAACTGGTTGAAGTGAGAGAGAGAAGAGAGAGTTTTAATGAAATTCAAATTTTGGGAAGCTGAAATGAAAACAGAAGTAAGACACGGATTGCCAACTTGGACGGGTGAGAGGTCAAAATAATTAACCATTGGATTAAATGGAAGGATGAGATTTGTCACAACACGAGAAATTATTAGGTCCACTAAGAGGACTGCTAAGAGCATCTTCAGCAAATTTATCAAATTTTTATATTGTTTGGAGAATGAACAGTGACTTTTACTTTTATCTACCCACTTTTTCAAATACACTTTCCAACTGATTCTCTATCTTATTCTCTATCTCATTTAAATATTATTTATTTATTCATTATTTATTTATTTTTTAATAACTACACTTCTTCCAACATTTTTTTATTCAACACATGATTATTATAATAGAAAAAAATATTTGAAGAATGAATAGTAGCCCATCAGATTTGATGAACTACTGTTCATGAGCCCAAAAAAAATTAGAGTTTAGAGAATCTATTGGAGTAGCTTTTTTTGGTCTCATTCTTTATAATAAAAAATATTTTTTCTTTACATACACCATTGGAGATGCTCTAATGTAGTCATTCCAACCAATAAGACAATGTCATTTATATAAATGTGTGAGTGAACTTTCTAATCAGCATAAAGAATAAAAAATAAAAATTATCAGGTGATGTCACATTTACATAAATAAAAGTATTCTATTATTTTTTTTTTTGATAACAAATAAAAGTGTTTTATTGATTGGGAGATTAAGGAAAACTACATTAGCAGTTCTCTTGATTCTACTAATGAGTTTTCCTATTGCACCCCTAGGGTATTCCAGGGATGTCAATCCGTTTAAAACTTTTATTTTTTATTTTTTGATAGGACCGTTTAAAACTTTAAAACAAATATAAATTGCGAGACCACTCTTCTCTCTCTCGCTCTTATTCTCTCTCTGTTTTGCTCTTTTCAGAGTTTTCGCTCTCGCGCTCTCTCTCGCTCTTCCTGACGTCCATTGACTGCGTATCTACCTATTTGTTTTCACAGAGTTTTTGCTTGCAAGCTAATTATACTGGAGTAAGTGCACTCTGACATGTCTCTTATGCTTTAATTAACACAATTAAAGGGAAGAACCTCCTCCATCAGTCTCCACAATAAGGGAGGGGGAGATGGACTAGATTCCTACCAAAACGCCATACATGCTCAATAGTAACAGTTGTTGAGAACTGATACTGATACAGATCTGAGTTGGCAAATACGATTACCATACGTCTAGTGAAGCCTCTCTCTCTAATATTTTTAAAGAAATAGAATAAACTTATTTTTATCTTTTATAAATATAATTATTTTAATTTCTTATTCGGTTATGAAATTTTATTCTTTATGTATTTATTGTTAGGAAAAAAGAAATATGGGTAGAAAGAGAGATCAATTTTGGGATTACGCTGAGCAACGCCTAGATGGTCGTTTCAAATGTAATTTTTGTCATGGTGATTTTCCTGGAGGTGCAACGAGGATTAAGGCACATCTGGCTGGACTTTCAGGCCATGGCATTGTGGCATGTATAGCCGTGTCTCAAGAAGTTCAAAAAGAAGCCCGAGCAACTCAAGAGACTAACAAAAAGCTTAAATGTGCATCATCCTCAAGCAGTGCTAACGAGAGAAAAATCACTTCAGTTTCATCATCAGTTTCATCATCAAAAATTATGGATAGAATTGTCACACAGGTGTTTGTTTAGTCCCAACATAGTTGTTTATTTCTAACAAAGCCATACCTTTTTAACACTTTGGAAACCTTTTCATACTAATTTCTCTTTTGCAGAGCAAGGAAGAATATATAGTTGAAATTTTCCTCGATGATGTTGTGGACAGACTAGTTGCCAATGTATTTTCATTTACCACTGAGCATTCCAAGAATAAGGAGCTGAAAAATCTTCTTTACACGTTATGCAAGATTCATGTCATGTTATATGATGCTCAAAAAAGACAAGTAAGCGATGAGTCTGTGAGGATTTGGTTAACAGAGCTTAAAGATGTAGTTTATGAGGTTGATAATGAGCTAGAGAAGTTCAGCTACGACACTTTCCTGAAATACCAAATGATGAATCAGGTACCTAGTATTTCATTATGCAATTTTGATAAAGTTAAGACCATCAATCATGCATTGGATAATATTGTGAATGAAGTAGATCGCTTGGGTCTTAAAATTGTGAATTCAAACCCCAAGATTAGCCTAGACAATGATGATTCAGAAGTTATAGGAAGAGAATACTGTGTCCTAAAAAGTTGGGATTTACTGGATGATGATGATGATGATGTCTTTCTAAAATTAAAGTCAAGATTTGATAGTCTTACAATATCATCTTTAAAAAGGTGTTTTGCATATTGTGCAATCTTCCCTAAAGATTATGAAATTAGAAAGGATGAACTAATTCAGCATTGGATGGCTGAAGGTTTTCTTGAACCGTCTAAAGAAAGTATGGTGATGGAAGATATTGGTAACAAGTATTTTAATATTTTATTAGACAAATCCTTTTTACAAAATGGTAAAAGGGATGAGTATGGTAATATTATCAGCTATAGAATGCATGATTCCGTACATGATTTTGTGCTCTTAATTTCAAGATCAAAATCTTCAACTTCAGGTATTTTCAGCGACGTACGAAGTTTATTTGTTGGATTTGATGCCCAAACAACACCAAGAATTTCATTTAAAGGTGATTGTTTCACAAAATTATGCACATTAAGTTTAGAGAATGCTGACTTTGGCGGCAGATTATTATTAGCGTTTAAAAGCTTACGTGTTTTAAAGTTATATGGATATAAGAAGATAGAGCTGACAAAATCCATTGATGTGTTAATACATCTAAGGCTTCTTCACATCACTGGAATTAATCATTTACCAAATTCAATCACTAAGCTTTACAATTTGCAAACTTTAAGAATCGAAGGGTTTCTCATGGAACTTCCAAAAGACCTAAGCAATTTGATTAACTTGAGACATATTTGTATTGATGAAATTAAGAAAGCACCTAAAAATCTAGGGCGGTTGACTTGCCTTCAAACATTGCCAATATTTGTTGTGGGTCGAGATGAAGGTTATCGGATTAAGGAATTGGGAGCTTTAAAGAATCTCAGGGGAGAAATAAAAATAAGTAATCTAGAGAAGGTGGAAGATGAGGAAGAAGCCAAAAGTGCAAAATTAAAAGAAAAGGAAATGTTCAAGTTGGGATTACACTGGACATCATCAATAAGAGCAGCGGACAGCTATGATAAAGATGAAAAGGTGTTGGAAGGCCTCCAGCCTCACCCAAATTTGAAAAGCTTAACAATCGAAAGGTATGAAGGAAAGAAATTCCCATCATGGTGGGTTGGTTTGTCACTATATCAAAATTTGATTGAGATCTATTTGAATGGGTGTACGGAATGTGAAGAAGTTCCCACCCTAGGACATTTACCCTGTCTTAGGGTTCTTGAAATAATAGGAATGGAGAAGGTAAGAAGTATAGGAAGCGAGTTTTACAGTTACAATGATGGGAGTTACAGAAATACTACTACATTATTTCCGGCGCTGAGAATACTCAAATTGGTGGAGATGATTGCCTTAGAAGAGTGGAAGGGTGCAGGTGAGGTGTTGGTGTTTCCATGCCTTGAGGAGTTGACCATAAGTTACTGTAATGAACTGAGAGATTTTCCAGACTCACTGCACACCTGCGTGTCCCTTCAGAAGTTGGTAGTAAAGGAATGTCCTGAGCTGAGGTATTGGCCAGGTGTCCAGTGTGTGGGTTCTACTCCCATTCAACACTCCCACCCCTCTCTCCAAAAGCTCAAATTGTGTGAGTCAGCCCACTCTCTCCTGGGCCAAATTCAATACTTCATTACCCTTAAAATTCTGTGGATACAGCGATTTTTTGAAATAGAAGCCTTGCCAGAGTGTTTGGGTTGCCTTTCCTCTCTTCAAAAGCTGTATATTGTGGATTGCAATCACTTGGTACATCTGCCCACCGAGGAAGCCATGCGATGCCTCACCCAATTGAAAATGCTGATCATTTATGATTGCCCCAATTTGGAAGACAATGAACGGTCCAAGATTGACCACATTCCATTTGTTGACATCCAGGATAGTGGGTAAGTTTACTCATACAATTTATTAGGTTAATCGTTCCATTTGTTGACATACGCTTGAATTTTTTTTTTTTTTGATGGTTCTAACATTTTCTATATGGTTTTTACCTTTTGAAGGTGGCCAGATTGCTCTGATTTCGAAGACTAACTCAGGAAGCTAGCAAGAAGTTTGCATCTGGGAACTGTTGCCTCAGGTTTGCTTTCTCCTACCATTTTGGATATTATACATAATTTACTTCATAAATGGTGATTTACAAAACCAAATTTAGTTTATATATATTTGTAGAGTCACAGCGACTATAGCCAATATGCATATCTACAATGTATAGACTTATGTTGAGTACAGTCAAATCACTGAATTGTGGTTTCACACTTACATATAAAATGATGAACTCTTGAGTCTTTTATGCTTGTCGGGTATGTAAGTTGTTGCATTTTTTCATATGAGATGGTTAATCAGAATTGCCATTGCATGGTATAACACTTTGTTTATTGTTGTTAAAATTCTGTTTAGCAGTTAAAAGTACTTCTATATGTTACTGATGGCCCTAATGTTCTGCTCTTGTAGAAGACTGGCAATTTTCTTCAAAAGTAGTACTATGACTGCAGAACTGATCCATCTGCTCCTACAAATTGCCTCACCCCATTTTGGGATCTGCAAATTTTTCATTTTCCCTAAAAGGAAGGATGTGCTGAAGGAATGGCCCCTGGAGGTCCAAGAGTGTCCGTTGCAAATAGATAGCTGGATCATTCAACTGGTAGCGTCTGAAATTTATGTGATGCCATAGAAAGCCAATAGTATGTCCGTATTTAACAGAATTCCTACTTTTTCTCTTCTCCAACTATTATTTTTATTTATTTTTAATTATTATAGCATCAAATACAATTTCTTCATAATTTTCTCATTTTCTTCAACTTATTCACAAAATGTCCTTTGCTGTGACTCTTTTAATTGCTGACATGGATATAATGAAGTAATTTCCAGTCATTTATTTTCCATTAGTCGGATAAGTTACAAATGCCTTTGTGTCACCATTGATAACAGCAAGTTCTGTCAATCATATAGATGGTTTGATTTGTAATTTACTGTTTTTCTTCTTTTTAATATACAGTGGAAACTGGGACATTCTGGCCTTTTGCCCTTCTTGGGCAAAGTAATTGGCCTTATGCCCCTGTCTTGAAACTATATAGGGGCGTGCCCCTGTTTTGATACTCGATCACCGTAAGATCGAGTTACTTAAAATACTCGATTATGTTACGAACGAGTTATGTGCAGGTTCCTGCCACCTGGTCGTCCAGCGTGGATTTTGGGCATTAAAATATTCCCGCGTAACTGTTTAGAACTCGGCATTGGAAAAATCGAGTTATATGCAGAATATACTCCCCTTTTGAATGTAACGTCTCCGAAACAGTTCGTCTTCCTCCTTCCCCAATCCGTCTCCCAAACAGTTTGTCTCCCTCCTTCCTCAGTTCGATCAGTAGCCACCCTCAGTTCAACACATCTTCATCTTCAAGTTCTCTTATTTCTACCCGTACCCAAACCAAACCATTCAGTATACCCTTTCCGAACCACAACCCAAACCCACATCCAAACCCACATCCAAACCCACACCTTTCACTCTCACCATCGGCGAAGCTGAACCCAATCCATCTTCAGAGTTCAAGGATTAGAAACATATTAAGGTAATTTGTAATTGCCGAGCTCAGTTTTTTTTCCCTTTGCATTTAATCTGAGTTATGTTTTGCTTGTGCATGTACTCTGATTTGAGTGTGGGTGTGGCTTATTAAGTTGTTCTCTGTTAGAGTTATCTCTATTCAATATTATTGTTGCTGTTTTAGCTTTGCTGGGTTTGGTTTTGAACTGGGTTTTGGTTTTGGGTACGGGTGTTCATTTGGCAGGACAATGGTGTTCATTATTAGGGAAAATTGTTTTTTAATGCCCTGTATATCTACTGTCATTTCAGTCAGGTTTTGATGAATTATACTGACTTGTGAACGGAATTTTTGTATTATGTATCCAAAAGGTGTTTGTCATTGTAATTGATGTTTACTTTTCTCTTTTTCTGATTTTTGTTAAAGATAATATGGAAATTTGCTGGGTTCATTGGGATGTTCTGAGTAAGATTCACATTTACAGCCTTTCATGGGGTTTCAAATGTTGAATTGTTGTCCTTACTCTAATAATGCTAACTTTTAGCTGTCAAAAGAAAATATGAAATTATGTGTTAAGCATAGTTTTGCAGTTGTTTTGTAAGATTGTATCAGTAGTACGATGGGTTGTATGGTAGTGACTGGTTGGTGTAGTGTGTATCAGTTTGCACAGTGGGTGTATCAATTGTATGAAGGGCTGTATAGTAGTGACTAGTTAAATGCCTAAGTGCCTAAGTGTCCATATAAGGCTGGCATATCAGGTCATAGAGTATACGGTTGGGTTAGTAACCGTGGTTAGAAACTGTGCAAGTGTAAGTGAGTTAGCAGTTGAGTTAGTTACAGACTAGTGGGCTGTCTGTAAGGTGGTTATAAGACCAAAGAGTTACACAGTGGTCCATTAAGCAAATTGTGAATCTGAATAAAGTCTTTCTCTTTTCCTCTCTATTCTTTTTCTCTTCTCTGTTCTGTTTTTCAATTCTTGGAGGCATATTGACTCCGAACCCAGCTATATCCATAAATAGTAGATTTTGATCCTAACATTATGCCAAGAGCCTTCTAGGTAAGGCATTGCCCGATTCTCCCAATGAATAGAACTTGGGCTCAAATTAGTGGAAAAATTAATGTCAATTGTTTAAATTGTGCTTCTCTGCCATACTTTCAGTGAATGAATGCATATTAGACTTATGTGGTTGCACGTGTAAGAAATTTGCTGATTGGGAACACATGTTCAAAAGCTGAAATAGGACTTTTTAACATGTTTACAGAGATATTGAGTTGTAATCATAAGTCTGGAACTAGACTCTTACCTAAGCTTCTTTTTCCCCTTGGAACTGACCTAATTTATACATATTGTAAAACTCTACGTTGGATTTAAATCATAGCTCTTTGTTTAATGTGTTTATCCATTGGTGATGAGATTATCCTGTGCTTAATTTTTTTAGTTTTCATAGAATTAGTGTAATCCTACTCTATCATTTGGACTCATGAATTTCATAATATATTTAAGAAGGATTTGTTCCTAGTTCTGTTTTATGTTATGGTTTTTTGCTAGTACTAGAATCTCAAATTTTTTTGTTATTTGGAATATGTTTGTGAAACCTTATCGACTCCAATGTATTTCAGAACATGGCATTCACGTAAGTCTACTACACTAGAAAACAGACAGTATAGCCAACTATAGAGAAAATTATAAAAACTTGGAACAAATTAGATCGAACGAAGACTCTAAGCTCTGATTGCTATTTGGCTGTTAGATTTTTCTGTATTCAGATTTTTCTCTAAACTTGGAACAAAGTAGATCGAACAAAGTATATGGAATATGTTGTATGAAAGGGGTCCCTCATTTTCCCCTTTCCCCTTTCCCTTGGGACCAAAACTTAATAAATAAAAAAATAAAAGCGTGAATGCTTTACGTTCCCACCATTTTGTAATTTTTTAAATATCCTTATCTTTTCAAATGTTGTTTTGTGCCGAAAGCTGCATTTTAGTTGTTTTGTTAGTTGTTTTGATACTTTCATAGTTAATATGTAATAAGGTTAACTTATACTTTGAAACAAGTTCTATGTTTTTCGCAAGTCCTAGCTGTATTGGAAATTACGAATGTTAATAATTGCAAGTCCAGCGAACTTTGTCAATGTCTGCTTGTGGTCAACGGTGTATTAACATGATTGCATGCGTGTCAGATATGCAGCACCTGCAAAGTATGGAACCTGGACCCGCAAATGGTACACAGTTGACGCGGCAGCCGGTGCATCGATCCACGGCACTGTGGGAGACACCTGTCGGTCAGGTACGTACTTGTTGTATAGAACTTCGGACGTGTCGAAATCATTTCATTTTCTTTTTGTAGGGTTCTTTGATTATTTGTAAATAGATGTTCGAAATGGTATCATGTCTGTTTTGGTTTAGGCAGTTTATTTAATCAAAAGAGAAAATGGTATGAAGCATAATCAACAGCATCTAGTCTTATTTCCATATAAATTGAAACTACTAATACTACAAAAAATATTAAACAATGAAAAGGTATATTCAAAGTCAGTAGATCTCACACAAACCCCACGTGGCTACACATAACATAAGACAACCGACTTTTGAATTCTAATTCTTATTATATTCCATTTGACATACTAAAGCACTGTGTTTATTCATTTCAAAACATAATGCCCATCACCTTATTGCTAATTTTAAACAATGTCATTGAGCTTGAATTGATCCTATCTGCTATTGAGGTAGAGTGAATAACCAGTTAACATTGTAATTAACATATTGCAAAATTGATCATAATTAACCAGTTAGCATGTCCAAACACGATTAAAAAACCACAGGGGAGGAAGAAAAATATTAGGCAAGAATACTCCTTGCTCAAACACATGTGAATTCATTAGCTCAAGCAACGTGGATAGAAGTAGAACTACTCATATAAGAAATATTATATTAGTTATATATTACCGAGCTATATTTTTCATTATACTTAGTTCAAATAGATCCACCAAATTTTTTGGTTGCTTGAGTACAAATAATAAAAATTAAGCCTTAGTGCCAGCAAATATGGAAGTTTTTACCTCTTCAGTCAAGGCCGAAATTATGATTTTTTTCCCCCCCTTAAGAGAAGGCGTTCTTTGAATTTCTATTTAGGCACATCATTATAAACTACTAGAAACTCTACTTCTTAAAAATTATGTAAACAATTTCTTTGTGAATAAAATGGTTAAAATGCATTTTAAGGATTTGTAATGATTTGCAAATCATTGGATTTGACAAGGTAAATTCAGGTGTCAAATCAAACAATAAAATATTTGAATGACTTTAATTATCAGAAAAAGTCAAAAACACGTGTCAAAATATTTTGCTATTGAAGTGCCATTGATTCACAGTAAGAATGTTGTCTTGCCTCTGCTGCTCTGGAAGTGGAGGGCACCGAGGCAGAATCAACAGCACATAGCTCATCCATAGACATACTTGTCGAAGCCTCTGTACTTTTAGAATCACTAAGGCTTGTTGAATCTATAAATTGCTTTCGAGAAGGCTGCTTGATACTGCTGGCAGGTGCTAACGCTTGTCCTTTAATACTTCTCCAGTCTGTGCCCAACAAACTCTCCTGTGGCAATATGGCCAATTGAAGATGTACATTCTTTGAAACAAGAGTTTTGACAAATAAATGAGGTAAAAGGTCAAACAGGATATTAAAAGGGACAACATTATATGAACAAGCATTATGTAGAAATTTAATTTAAAAGGCAATTGAGAGAGATTAGAAAGGATGCTTCAATTTAACAGACGAAGGAAAAAAGAAACTGCTATCTGTTTCTTGCATATTATTATTATGTACCATTCTTATAGTTATTTCATGTGCACTATCCTAAGACAACGCTCTTTTGTGTGCAGGTAGTGCCAGGGCGTGCTAAAGTGTAGACGCCGATCTTGGGAGTTACCCCGGCATGGGCTAGACCCACGGATTGCCCATTACATAGCTGAGGCAGGTTTTGAAGGGTTATCGAAGGTTCCAAACATGGAAGTTGATCACAGCACTGGTTGAGCGTTGGCGTCCGGAGACGCATACCTTCCACTTACCGCATGGAGAGATGGGTATCACCTTACAAGACATTGAGGTGATGCTAGGGGTACCTGTTGATGGGTTGCCCATGACTGGGAGTGCCAAGGGTGATTGGCCTGCATTGTGTCGTGATTTACTGGGTCGTCATCCTCCAGACCCAATACCGCATCCCCATGAAAACAAGTCTATCCTTGCTGGGGCGAGGGTAAGAGTCACTTGGCTGAACGAACAGTTTAGAGCCCCCCTCGCTGTGGATGCTACGGATGAGGTAGTGCAGCAACACGCACGCTATCACATACTCGCGTTGTTGGGGTCCATTTTATTTATGGACAAGTCGGCAGATCGGGTGTCGGTGAGGCCTCTACTGTTCTTGAACCCGATCAGCAACGCAAAGAGGTACAGTTGGGGTAGTGGAGCATTAGCCTGGTTGTACAGGCACCTATGCAAGGCATCGGAGACGACGGCGATGCAGATTGGAGGTGCGCTGATGTTGGTGCAGCTGTGGGCGTATTCAAGGTTCCCATTGATATGCCCTGTTACGAGGCCACCACAACCGCCGATGGATGCAGGTCCCCTCGCCTGTCGGTATGTTATTTGATTAGTTTGAGTCAATTGTCATGGCATTTGTCATTCACCGTGCATGTCTCTATAGTTGACTTTAATAATAAATCCATTTTGTGAAACATATATTATGATGAAGTGAGATGAACCATATTGTAAGCACACTGTGCAACCTGAGCATAATTCACCTTCTACTTTTATTGACTAGTTACTAACACACACACTCAGCGGGTCTTAAACCCACAAACTTACCCTCCACCATGATCTTACAATGGATATAATTTGTCATTTGGGTTAGAGTTCGTTGTGCCCAAAGAAATATGGCACCTACTTTTTTCAACTGACCTTCATATAGATGATCTAACAATAACAATAATAAGAATATCACAATTATAAGAACCCACTGGTTCTTTAGAGTTTAGACAATCTATGGTGATAATTGGCCTAACATTAATCAGAATTCCAGCACAACAAGAAACTGACCACACTATAAAAAGTATAGCTTTCACACACACACACACACACCCAGATTATATATTGATAAAGGAATGCCAAGATTCAAGAATCGATTTATCTCAGCAGTAATTTAATAATAATAAAATAAAAAATAAATAAACAAAACTTGGTATATATGATACCAATGACAAAAACAAAGAAACCCCATTTCTAACAATCAAGAACCCATTGATTTGAGTAGTAACAAAAAACCAAAACCTGGAAAATAAATATGATACCAATGACAAAAACAATCAAACCCCATTTCGAAAAACCAATATTCTTATCAAAGAATCATAGATCAACCATTTCAACCAACTAACATATAAATGAGAGATCCAAATCCACATCTCAGTCTTTCTGATTAATATATACATCTAAAGGCCAAAAAAAGAACAACCCATCAAAGCAAAGTCAGATACATACCAGAAGCAAAGCCTCTCTGGCAGGGGCGGCTCCAGGATTTTTGTTCAGGGGGGTCAATAAGAAACATAAATTTCAATACTATAGGTAACAAATATAAACAATATGCAGCATTATTTTCAATACTATATTCCAACCAACTTCCATACTCTTTAAACCATTTAAGATTAAATCGACGCATAAGTCCACTAATTTTCGTTTCAGGAAAATTGTGTTCATGAGGTTGAAAATGTATTTTTTGTAAATAATATCTTCTTAAGTTCATCGTATTAGCAAAAGAATAAAAAATAAACTATAAGTTCATTAACATATTTTTTTTTTTCTAATACAATAAACATATTAATTATTGTTGTTAAGTGATTTTTTTTGCAATTCTTTAATTTGTTTACAATTCTTTAAATACAGTAACAGTAAAGACACGTTAGAGACTAAAAAATTCAATTTATAAGTTTACAATACAAAGCCCCATAGACACAATTCACAGTAACAGTAAAGACATGTAGGGACAGCCCCACACTATTGCAATTCTTTATAAGTTTGCAATACAAACACCAGCCCCACAGGCCCACACAACTCAGAGACTCAAAAACTCAACAACAAAAAATGAAAATAGTGTAAACCCTATAACCCCACAGCCCCCCACCCCACCCGCCCCCAAAACACAGTCAGAGCACAAACTCAGAGACTCAAAAACCCAACAACAAAAAATCAAAAAACACTATAAACCGTATAACCCCACCCAAAACACAGTCAAATACTCAAAAATCAACAAAAAAAAAAAATCAAAAGACTATAACCCCACACACACACATAGTGATTCAATGAAAGAGTATATCAAAAACACAATAAACAGTGAGAAGAATCGTGGCTGCATCGCGGCAGATTCTTGGGGCTACAGAGTGGCAGATTTTTTTGTGTGTGAAGCAGCCTTTTTCCTTTGGGTTTGGATAGTGAAGAAGAATCGTGGGAGATTTTGGGGGCAGCGTCTACGCAAGTAACACAGCATCAGATCTAGGTTTTATTGGTCCCTTTTTTTTTAATGATTTTTCAAATTTTGATTTATGGGCTTTTTATTTCTAAGATTAAAGACCAAAAATTTGCTGTTGGAATTTTTTTTTTTCCGAAGTTTTTGCTGGGCTTAAAAAAAAAAGGCCATGTTCAAGTGAGGGTGTGAACATTTGTATGGCAGGGGTTCAATTTTTTATTTTGTTATTTATATATATATATGTATAAAAGTTCAGGTTAGGGGGTTCAAATGCAGGGGTTCAATATTTTTATTTTTTTTTAATTATATATATATATATATGTATAAAAGTTCAGGTCAGGGGGTTCATTTGAACCCCTTGAATACAACGTAGCGCCGCCCCTGCTCTCTGGAACACAGGGATCCTGAGGTATGAGGCAGCCCTTGAAGCCATGTTTGAATGAAACTTTGAACCCAAAAACCAAAAAGACCTTGCCATTTCTGATTCTCTCTCCTCAGAAGTCAATGCACACACTACACTATTTGGGTGGTTTTAGCATTTTTCTATAAGGAGAGGGAGCCCATCGCCATGGCCATCTTCAATTCTGAATCACACATATATTTACAAATAAGGTCATTGGTATGATTGTTTTGCCAATCCTCATATAGCTCCAAAGTTCAAGTCTTTTGCATCACAACGTCTCTAATTTCATCCACAGCAAACTCATTGCCACTGTTATCACTCCTAAATGCAATATCACACGCACTTTCCCAGGCTCTATTTGCCAAGATTTTACATCAACTACTCACAAATGCAAATAAAGTCAAACAAAAAGCAAACTAAACCCTTCATACATTTCATGCAAATTAAACCCACAAAAATTAACCAACCCACCACTCCTTTTACCCAACTAAATTGAATAAACAGTGCCACAACAACCATAACCATAAATTATTCATACACATATACACCGAAAACCTAAAAAGATCAAAACTTTCATTTCATTTACACACACACACACACATCTATAAACAGAGACAGAGTCTTAGAGAGAACCTAAGGGACTTTTGATTAGTAAGAACAGATCTGCAAGAGAGAGAAGAGGGCTTTGTTAGAGAGAAATACAATAGTGAATGAAATGCAAATGAAATATTTTACTGAGAAAAATGGTTTTTTGGTTCTGACTAACAAAAAAAAACGAAGGGAATAATGTTGCTATCCAAGAGTAAGCTGTTAAAAATTTAAAATGCAAATTGAAATTGATAAATCGTTTTTGTGCTTCATGACTGTTGTATGGAGGAAAAAAAAAAACCATATTTCCTTACTTATTTGTAATAAGTATTTTCCAACGAAAAAGTAAAAGCTAATTACTGGTTTCATTGTTGGTAAGCATTTTACTCTTATGACAGCATGGTTGTTTGATATTAACTAATGACCATTTAACACAATTGTATGTTTATTAGATGGAAGGGGCCGAAGAGCACGACAGAGCATGCCACACATGTGCTAGCTGCGTATCGTGCGTCATTGTCGAGCATGCGGGCACACCAGGTATTCTACCGCTTCATGTCACGACAATATAATTGATGCAAATTTTCTTGTTTCACCTGGTGGGTTGTCACTACTGCATGTGTATAGTTTATAATGTAACGTTGGTCAAGTAGACCATATATATACAAGGAATTAGTTACGATCATTTCACAACTGTGGGTAGTCAATATAAAGTACCTTCATTGGCCTTCTATTGAATTGATGTTTGTGGTTTTTATTCCACACATATTTAGCTGTGAACCCTTCAAATTTCTCCCTCGGTTTCAGCTAGTGCAACCAGTAGTATTCGAGTGCATCTTACCATGTAAAATCCAATAAGAGGGTCAATAATGACTTAGGATTTTTAGTGAAGTGATTCTTCAATGGTCTTTTACATTTTTGCTCAAATTGAGGATTGCTACAAATAAATACGTATTTTATTTATTTTTTTGTTGAACATTTATTCAGGTTATTTGGGAGCCGTATAGGGATGTCCTAGACTCACTGCCCCCATATTGCACTGCTGGCCGACATATATGGAGGGCCACAGTGCCGTTGATCTATTTTTGGATAGTAGAGGATCATCATCCCGAACGTGTCTTTCGTCAGTTTGGGATGAAGCAAGCGCCACCGGGTCTAGTGGATACCTCAGTTGAACTGCACAGAATCTCCCTCCAAGGTAAACTAGAGAGGGATTGGGTGCAACAACATGCTATCTACATTGACCGATGGGCCCATAGAGGGGAACGTGTTGCCAACGCACCCACTTTGGATGGGGACACGACGTACCTTGCTGCTTACATGGCCGAGTACCGAAGGTTGACCAGACGGTACATTACGCGAGAGTCAGCGTATTGGGAAATCCTGGTAAGGCAACCATTCAATGCTTCTTTTATGGATTGATATTATACGTGTGTTGCAAAGAGCATTATGAATATTAAGTTTTGTGGCGCCATTGATTCAATATTTTGACATTCATTGGGTTTTTACATTTCATTTGTTGCCACAAGGTATGCCATTTCAATGTTCATATATATATGAATAAGCTCATCATGCATAATCTGTTTCCAAATCAGACCTGAATTACCTGCCAAGATTTATACTCAAATATCATACGATTTGACTTGAAATTTTTATACTTTCTCAATGTTTAAAGGCACTAGAAAAGTTTTAATGCGACTCCTTTATTTCGTAGGTTGAGTCCAATGTGGAAATGCTATTGCAATGCCAACCAGGTTCTGAAATTTACAACCAGCTGACGAAGACGCTGGATCTTGTTGGGGAGTTGAACTGAGTGGCATTGGATAATGTGCGTGCCATGGCGAGTGAGGCGAGCACACAGGCCACAAGCCGTGGTGGGCGAGGTGGTGGGTCTAGAGGGCGTGGACGTAGTGGAGGCCGTGGAGGTCGTGGAGGTGGTCCTGATATTGACATCGATGACTTGGGTAACTGAAATACTTTAACACCTCCAATTCTAATACTTTAAGTTGTAATTTATTTAGAGCACATATTATAGTAGCGAAGTATATTTTCATCACAGCCACACACGATATCGCATTCTTATGATTTCACAAATTGAGAGTTGGCTCAAACTCCACTCTATTACCAAAATTGAAACGATCCTCACATATCTCGTTTATTCAGTGACTCAATTCCTCGTTGTCATCTTAATAAATACAATTGTCTTTGTACAGATGATGAGGCGTTGGAGGCCGATTGGGACATGTACATGGATGCCACCGGGTCATCGCGATGCACGTCTGACGCCACTGCCCAGGCATCCCATCCTGTTGGCCATGACGATAGTGCAGAACACCCATCCCATGCTCAGGCTCGCCCTCGATCCCCACTACCCACTCCACTGTCTCCCCCATCGTTCAGCGGCTCTGCTCATGAGGGTGGCTGTATATTTGTACCCACAACCTGGTCTACCGACCCCACCTGTAGTTCAGGCTGAGCCCACCCAGGAACCTTCACTTCCTAACCCCGACGAACCGGCTGCACAGATTGAACAAATACGGAGTGAAAATATTGAGCCGGTCCATGGGTTGCGAAGATCACTCCGCACTGACATGCATCCCCCTGGTTGCGGGACCGGTGACGGTAAATACCATGCATTCCCCTGCTAACTTCCTCCAAAGTTATTTAATCAAACAATAAGATGAGAAGCACAACCAGTGAATGCATTTAATGTGAAAGGGAAGATGATGACCCAATGTACATGTACATATAGCGCAGTTGGATATTGTCTTCATGTAGACTTCCATCCCACCAAATGTTGCATTAACGCCGACCTAATAGTTCAAATAGATATGCCAATTGTCGTAGTTGCATATAATATTGCCAATAACTGTGAAATAATTGTGAATGACTACGGTTGTGTATATGGTTATTTAGTCAGAAATGTTACTCTGTACAAAGTACTTTTATTCCAAAACAATAATTAAACTCGGTTAAAAATATTAATAATAAGACACATACACGTACACAGTACAAAACATGGTCTATCCCTCTGTTTAAACTCTATTTTGGCTGTCAGGGAATGTGTGCATTCAAGTAATGTGCTCTGCTTTCAATTTCAGGTAAGACGAGACCTGCCAAGGCAGCTGTGAGGAAACGAAAAGATCGCTGAAGCTCGGCATGATGTGGAGCATATGGGGGTAAAATTCCAACCAACACTGGTTTGGCTTATGTTTCTTTCTTACTTTGTTAGGAATTAACAACAACGACCACCAATTCAAACTTGTTTTGCTATGTTGAAGATGGTTTTTAGTAGGTGTTCAGAAGGGTTTTAAGGACCAATTCAGAATAGGATGAGGTCTATTTATGGGGGTGGCAGAATTTGTACTAGGTGAGTAGGTGTTGTGGTGGGTTAAGAATTGATGTTGTGTCATTGGAACTAGAGTTTATAATTGTTGGACAAAGGGTTAGGGTCTTGCTTTACAAATTTTCTCTACTCATTGTGGAACTATAATTTTCTCTGTTCTTTGAATTGTGTAGCCCAATCTATTGCTGATATCATACAAGCAACACCCCTCTACCCGATATAAGAAGCCATTAAATAAGACTACTCAGTGATGCTGTTCAATTTAAATATGAATTAGTGAGATGAGATGGGTTTTACTAATTTATCAACTCAAACTTTTGGGACAAAACTTGCACTTAGAAATTAGGTGATCTTTATGTCTCTTTGACATTCTCTTCATAAATTCTTCATGTTTGTATTTTTGCTAGGGTGAGGGAATCACAAATTTAATAGAGAATTTGTACATATATGTGGTTACTTCTTCTTCTTGTTTTTTAGAATCATACAAAAATTTTGGAATATTTTGGAAATCCTTTTCTATAGCTGCAATGTATTTAGGCAAATTATATCGTAGTTTCTATATGCATCTGTCTTCCAACATTAACATAGAACGTTTTGTAACCTTTGAGCACTAATCATATTTTTGGAACAATTGAAGAACAAATAAGATAAAGCAATTGCTATGGATTTTGATTTTGAGGGTCGTTAGAAGGGGATGGAGGGGATCACTACAAACAACTTAAGCTTTTTCAACATGTTTTTATCTACGGTTATTAAAAACTGTTGATAAACACCTTAATTTTCTATAGTTATATGCAACTGTGGAGTAAAAGCAAGACAATTAGCATATTATTTCCACGGTTGACATAACTGATGAAATAAGGGTTAGAAAAACAAAATTCAGCTTTTTCTTCAAGTTTCAACACCGTTGAAAAAAAGGGGTTCAAAAAATTATATAGATAAAAAGTTTTTATCAACAGTCATTTTCAACACCGAGGAAAAAAAGGGTTCAAAAAATTATATAGATAAAAAGTTTTTATCAACAGTCATTTATCACTGTTGAAAATAAGTAACACCATATTATATAGAAGCTACAGTATCTCACAAGCCAAAATACGTTACTGCTCTCTTTCTCACTCTCGCTCTCGCTGTACCTCACGTCAGAAACCCAATCGGCTTGGTGGTCGCATTTTCTCACAGGTTCTCTCTCTCTCTCCATAAAAACCTAACTTTCAATCTTTGTATTTTTTTTTCAATTCTTAAATTCGATTTTATACAGCCTGTATAATTAAACTGCAAATGTGGAATTATTGTTTAATTACTCTTAATTATCACAAAAATGGCTAAAATGCATTTTACCCCATTGAAGTTTACTTTCTTGACCAATGATAATGAAAATGCTAGTTAAAATTGAAATTGAGTCTTGATCATCAGGTAATGCTTGATTTTGCTTTGTCAGTACCTACATTTGGGAACAAGACTTGAACAAAGATATAGACGTTATTCGTTTATTGTTTTTACTGTTAATGTAATTTGGAAATTTAGAATTTGATGGAATATAAAAAAAAAAAAAAAATTTATATAAAAATCATGATGCCAATCCATTTTGCAGTTCAGAATTTGAATCTTTCATCGTTTATGTAATTTTTTTTAAAAAAAGTTTTAAATCAAATTTTCCTTGGTTCCATTCAGTCTGTAAAGGTTTTTTTTTTTGCCAATTTCTCAAAATTTTTGTTCAATTGTCTCTTGTTATTGCTTTTTTTTTTTAACCCCATTTGAGCTCTAGTGCTCAAATTTTATGGCAAAAGGCTCAACTATAGGTATAAATTTGGGTTTGTAAAGCTTTTACATTTTCTGGGTAAAGTAGAAATCACTATCAAATGCTTTGTAATTTGATTAAAATAAAGTGTGTTTATGTGATTTTTCTATGTTGGTTTAGTCCTGGATGGATGGATGGATGGATGGATAGGATTAGTGAAAGAAACAAGTTAGCCTCTTTCTATGTGAATGCTTGAACTTAAGTATATGCCTCTATTCCTAGTACTATCTATGCTGTTGTAGAGTGTGGTTTGGTCTTTGGTGCTGAGAAAGTCCTCTTTTTAATTAAACTTGAAGATTATGAAATTTATTTTATGTTCTTAGGAACAACAGTTGGTGCTTTCAATGATTTTTCGTATATGGGTTGAATGCCAAATAGAATACTGTGACTAGCCCTGATTAGTCTGCAGAGGATTCAGTGCTGACCTCAAATTTTTGGTAGTAAGGTTTGGCTATTTGGTTAAATGCCAAATGATTGTTTCTTTGTTTAATGTTATTTGTTTTTCTTTTTTGGAGGTAATTTTCATTTTGGTATAAGCAGAAAATTAATAGGAGTTTAGATGTTTGTTAATTTCAGTGGTTCATAGTTTTTATGGAAACTTGTATTGGTTGTTTTATGGATTTGACAGACTACTTCAAAGCGCCTTTCTGAAGTAGTCTGTCAACTTAAAAAGAGTGAAAAATAGAAGTTCATTTTCTGCAGAAACACACACACAGCAGCAAAGCAGAGCAAATGAGAGGAGGAATAGATAATTTTCAGATTCAATTGTTGCTATCCACTTTTTCAGTATTACATCTGCTCTATAGACTTCAATGTACAACCATTTTTGACCTTATAAAGGGCCATAAAATCCAAGATTTACAAGATATTACTCGAATAGAAACTAACCAAACTTTTAGCACTGCAGAACAATAACAGATTGCTGTAGTTATATTTTACAGCAAATTCTGCTTAACATTCTCCCATCTAATATGCTGTCCTAAAACTCCTAAGGCTTTTCAAAGTTGATGAAATTTCTTCCTTGGAAGTGCTTCTGTAATATATTATCCAATTGCTCCTCTTATACAAAACTTCAGCTCAACTTTTGGCCGGCTTCAATTGCATCTCTAATAAAGTGATGCTTAATGCCTTGGATTAACTATGGCAGATTAGGGTAGCTATTGCTAGTTTATTGTCATAATACATATCACAAGCTGCTTCTTGGCCATACAATTCAATTAACACTAACCGAGGTTTACAAGATATTACTTTAATTAAAAAAAACTACCCATAGAAACACAAATCTGTGAACAATAACAAGTTGGTTCAAAATGTTTACATAGGACATTACTATTAACATCTTCATTAGATTCCATTTTTCATTGCTGGGAATTAAAAATTTGATATAATCAGTTCAAATTTCATCTTATGTTTTATTGAAATTCTTATTGAACAATGGTTTTCTTGTTTTGTTCCAAATAACACAACGGTGATCATGACATGGTTATTCCATACATAGCTACGCATGCATGGATAGTATTGCTAAACCTTACTATTGCCCATGATTGGAGGCCATGGTTTGTTGATGGGCAAGTTGCAGGGTAAGTTTCCACCTCAACTTTCACGTTTCAGCAACCCTATTGCCTCTTCCACCATCCCCCTAACTTTTTAAATTTTAAATACAAGTTATATTCTAATATAAAGCTTATAATTGTTTTATGGATTATTTTTAATTGTATTGTGCAGATTCACAATGCAGTATACATCTAAAAAGTACTGCTTGACATTTGCAACAGTAAAGGCAAGAATAAGTAACTAGTTAATTGTTCCATATAAAAATATTTTCCAAGTAATAGCCACAAGTTAACTCTAGCATTTGCTTCTTTCTAGGGAGGGGGCATACAGCTCCAGAGTACAAGCCCAATGAATGTCTTGCCATGATTGATAGGTGGCTATCTTACTATCCCCTCTAGTGAATAGTGGATTTTACCAATCCATTCAATTAGTAGGCTTGTAGTGCATCTAACATTTCAAGTAATTTTAGTTGTCTTCTCAATATAAAATGATAAAAAACTTATTCACTTTTTTATTTCCATTCTTTGATTCCTGTTCATGAATAAATTTAAATATAAGTTCCTTCCGTTGAGCCTTTAAATATGATGTATGCAAATCTTCTTGCTATGATATACATTGTGTTCTTGATAGATTTATCCCCTAAACTCAAACAATATGCATGAGATGAGTATTGGAACCAACAAAGATAGAATGATATGCAAGCCAAGTTCAACATAGCTTGGTTGTTGGGCCTTAATTTTAAGTCTAACATCAATCATACATATAACTTTCAATTTTTTGGCTAATATCATATAACTTGTGTCATACAATTTATCATTTATGTTCACTATGCTTTGCTTTGCAGATGGGGAACCATGCACATGCAACATTATCTAATTCACCTTTCAAAGGACTAGTAATGACATCAGAGCGCCCCCCTTATGGAATGGTGTCTATCCTAATTTCATTCCCAATGAGGTGAATTGTTTTATTAAACCATTTTTGTTTTTATTTATTGTTTTCCTTTTGGACAAGGATTTCCTGCAAACATGTTTGCAGGAAATCCTACATACAAGGCAAGGTGGCAATTAGTAAGAGTGACAAGTGTCCTAGGTCATGTGCAATGCACATGACCAGTTAACTCAAATTTGATAACTAACGGTGTTAGAATTTTGCTTTAGAACCGTTTGCTCTCTCTCTCTCTAAATCAAACGTTCTATATCTTCGTCCAAGATCTCTCTCTCATCCTTCCCACATCCACTCATTCCCTCTCCACCGGCCTCACTCCGCCGCGTTTCCACCTCTGTTTGCTGCCAAGAACCACCGCTTCAGCACCTTCTTTCGCAGAAATCTCTTTGGTGAAGGCGAATACGACAACTCAAAATTTTTCAAGGTTTGTTACCTAATCAGCTTCCAAATCCCTCTCTCTTATTTATTTATTTTAATTTACAAAATCCCTTAAATCCCCTAATATCTTTGAGGGTTTTAGGATTTTATGTGGGTAAATTGTACAGTTTTTTATATTTTTGAGATTTTGGGGTTTGCCATGCGTATAAAATTTCTCTTTGTTGGGGTGTGGGTGTTGATTTTGGGGCTTATTGGGTTTGAAAGATTTGAGTTGAAGAAGGGTGGGGTTGAAAGGGTGTGATAGATCATGGAGCACAGAACTTTTATTCTAATGACCTTGGTTGTCAATGGCTATCAACAACCATTATTCTTCTCTGAAATTTAGTTGTGTGTAAATATATATATCTATGTTTGACATCGATTATATTTTTTCTGAAATCTAGTAAAAAATGCATGGTACTAATTTTAATGCCACTTTTGTCAACATTGGTTACATTGATTCTTTTTTTTTTTCTTGAGATCTTTTGTTGCTAAATTTGTTCTGTATTATGTGGGATAAAAGAAAAATAGACTAAACAATGATATTATTTTTGTACCTAGCTATAAGTACTGTAGCTCTCCCATATTTGCTGTTATGGCCCTTATGGGTACATAGCTATAGGTTTGTAAACTTGGGCTCTCTTCTTACTATCTTTTTTTTGATAATCTGCAATTCATTAATAACTAAAGAAAGGAACAACGTGGAGAATCAACCTTACAGATAGCCAAAATGGCTGGTGGAAGATTCTCCTTATTAAAAAAAAAAAAAACAAGAAGCATTGAAATTTAAAGCAAACTTTGCGGTGAAGTGGGCAGCTGAGTTACACGTCCTCTTAACCCAGTTGAAAGAGGAGACTTGGAAATCCTCAATAAGGCTAAAATATCGGTGATGGCAGCACTGATGGACCAATCTGGGGGGGCTCTTTTAGAGGTGAGAGAGTCAAATACTCCTTTTGCATCGCCTTCAAAGATAATACGGAACCAAGACTCTCTTTTAGCAAGCTTGACAGCCCATAAGAGTGCTTCGGCTTCAGCTTGGATAGGGGACAGGTTCTTTGAGATTCTGGCCCAAGCCTTGATAGGAACCCGTTGTGATCTCTAGCGAGGACAGCAAGAGAGACTTTGGAAGATGAAAGAGCTGCATCAGTGTTGATTTTAATCCAGCCTATTGGTGGAGGAGCCCAAGAGAGACTGGGGAGGGGTGGGGATTTGGGACAGAAGGAGAACAAACGTCTATCACAAGGGAGGCTTCCTTCAGTCTGTGATGGATGAGGGAGATAGATTGCTGTATGTTAGGCATGGATTTGTTGAACAAGGCATCGTTCCTGATACGCCAAATTCCTTCCAAAGTGAGGGCGATGTTAAGAGAGATGGCCCATTGATCCTGATGGTGGCTAAAGGCTATTGGAGGATTTAGAACCAGATTGACGATGGATTCTGGAGAGGTTGTGGGGCTGTGCTCAGCTTTAAATCCCCAGCAAGCCGCAAACCATAGAGCTTTAACTATGTTGCACTTGAAGAAGAGATGATGGAGGGACTCGAGTTCCTTCTTACAGAGCACACATGAGGTGTCAGGTATGTCCAACCGGTGTGAGATATTCTCTCTGGTGGGGAGGACGTTACTACCTAGGCGCCATAGGAACATACTATCTTTGTTATACTTGATTGGCTTACTCAAAGAACTTGGGTATACTGAGAAAAGGATTTACATATTTTGACAAAAGCAATTTAGCTTTTGAAGCTTTTGTACATTCACATTAAATTTTGAGTTGTATAATTTTTTCTTGGGGAAACATTGGCATCTTGAACTGGAGCAAAACATTGAATAAATTTGCTAGTGATTTTCAATAGAAAATAATGCATTGTGAGAACTCACACTAACTTCTTCCATTTTCTCTTTTTGTTTCCGGTCCTTGCTAACCTAGTTCTTTATCTAGTTTGAATTTATTTTTGTTAAAGATATCTCGCTTCTAAAATTTTAAATTGTCGTCTATATAAGTCTGCCTTTTTGTTTAAAAAACTTTTTCCCCCCTTGGTGTCTTTGTTGACAGGTATCATAGAAATTCTTTATTCCTTGCTTAATAACTTTGTTTTGTTTAATCTTGTTTTCTTTCACAATTTTTTTGCAGATGTGTCAAGCCAATACCAGATAAGTAGTACCGGTTTTGTGGCACTCCACTTTACAATGAAATATTAGAGAGGCTAAAGAGTGCCTTCATGAGTTTTTTGGAACAAGGTTTTTTTGGGATCCAATTGAGCAGTCAACTCTCTTTTCCTGAATTGGTAGTGATGGCAATGGAAGGGCTGCCACAGTTGCGCCGCTTGAGATCGTCACAGCATTTGATCTTGAAACTTACACTTTTTCCCTACCTTTTTTTGCTAGAATCTTGAAACATACGCCTTTTCCCTACAATTTTTGCTAGAATTATGTATTTTGGTGCTAGAATCTTGAAACATACACTTGTATCGAAGTCTATATTTCAGTAGAACCCTTGTTGTTGTGGTTTTGTAATCAAAGTGTATATTTCAATAGAATTTGTACATTTTTAGATTAAATGCTTCTTCTTTCTTTTTTTTTTTATTTTAGTGTTGAGTTTTAAGATTGCATTTGTCACTAAAATTGGTTTGTTGTCTACCAATTTTGATGAGGGGTAAAAAATACAAATTAAAGATGATAAAGTCTCTTACCATAATTTTTTACGCAATCAAAACTACCATAGTTGGCTTGCCAACATTTCAAAAGATAAACCACAAACATCATTATAGACATTAAAATATTTAGAAAAGGATAATTACATTTTATTCCATTCTCTTGGTTTGTACGGTATATAACGGTTTTTTAATAAATGAATGAGAACACTTACCATCTTTATGAAATCAAAACTGCCATAATTGTCTTCTTCTTTTTTCTTTTTCTTTTTTTTCTTTTTTTTTTTTCTTTCTTCTCTTAGGTGAAATATGAATAACTGTGTGAGAGGATGAGAGTGTGAGAGGCTGTGCAACATGAGAGCATATTAGGTAATGAAAGAGTTTGGCAAATGCGTTTTTTTTTCGTTGCTAGGTGGTGTTCATTTCTGGATTTTTTGTTCCAAGATGGCTTCATTTCATGCTGCAAAATCATAATAGGCAGGGGTATATATTACATAAGCAATATGACTTGTCAAATTGCCTATTATTTTCGCAA
>JAFHAW010000068.1:0-96670 GCA_019022515.1 Quercus aquifolioides
TATAAGTTCAATACATTGGCATCAGGATATCTATAGTTTTCCTAGTTTAGAAATAGGTAAAAAGTTAGGTACAATACCTTAGTTATAGTACTTAGGTTCTCCAAATTAAATTCAAACACTTGGGTGGATTGAATTTAATTATCCTTGGTGAAGAAAACACTATTTGTGTTTTATTGGTTGATGCATCCAAGTGTTTGAATTTAATTGGAGAGCCTATTGTAATGCATCTAAGGTACTGTATCTAAGTTTTACCCTTTGAAAATATAATAGTTGGAACTTGGCATTATTCTTGAACAAGTCACCTCACTACCTTAATTTTTTTCACTGTTGATAGCCCCCCCCCCCCCCCCCTCCTCTTTTTAGAGCTTTGGTTTTTCATGCTTTCAGTGAATTACAATCTTGCATATGTGCTGATGCATTATGTATTTTCATATTCCATTTTTTTATCCTTGTAGACATCCCAACTTTTGTATATCAACTTCACTTATATATTGGTCTGGATTGGTATGCCAAAATCATAGCATTTGCCATTTTGTTGGAGTTTAGCATGAATTTTGGAATTGAAAGTCCAGTAATGGTTATTTTTGTAGTATCGTCAATGAATCCTAGCTCAAATGCACTTCCTCCTCTCACAAATGTGGGCAGAGAGTGAGGTTGTGCATTCAAAACCCACTAGGTGAGGTGTATGTGCCAGCAAAAAAAGGGCTTGTAAAATTTTAAATTTCATTTTGACTTGTTTAGTAACTCAAATGGGCAAACAATTGTTTCTGTTACTGTGAAGAATCTTGTGCATGGGAGAGGACTGCATTCCTTGGTTACTTGTACAGGGTATCAATAAAATTTATTAATCATAGTACTATTTGTGTTATTACATATTACATTAAAAGTTTCTGGGCATAGCCATGTTGCCTTAAAAATTACATTATTACACGAAGATGTCCATTGATAAGAACAGGACTGCAAACACTTTCGTGATACTGGAGTTGGAAAGGGCAGTGTATTGACGGAAAAGTTTAGGTAATCCCATGATAGCGGGCGTGGCTCTTACAATATAGAAAATAAAGAATAGGAGGTCGCTACTAAATTCCTAAATGGCCCACCAAATTTTAGGGAAACTGATTTTTCTCATTTCTTGGGGATGAAAATCAAAATTTTCTAATAAAGGGGGGGGTGGGTGTTGGGGTGTGTTTACAAGTACCCAATAAACCCATGTCCTCAACTTCCATGTCATTCTTATGTGGGAGGAAGTGCCATAAACTTTAAGTTGGAATATTTAAGAAATCTACTCAAAGGCTGATGGATGGTTTGGAGTGGAAAGCAACACTAGAAAACTGAGACTCTAAGGTTATGGTTGGTAACAATTTTTATTTTCTATTTTCAAGAACTTGTTTTTGGGAATATAAAGTAAAAACAGTTTTCTTGTATTTTTTAAATAATAAACGTGTTTGGTTAGTTGAAATTAAAAATAGTTTTTTTAAGATAAAAATAGAAAATATTAAAATATGTCGTTATTAGGATTTGAACTTTAATGTTAACTCATTAAATTAGATAAATTCATTAAATTAAATGCATATTGTTATTAACTTTTGAAAATTAGAAACTGAAAAGAGTCTTTTGCATGTTTTCTGTTCATTTTGGATTGCCAAACAAGTTTTTTAGTTTCAAAAGTAAAAAATTATTTTTGAAAACAAAAATTAAGGGGGAAAAACAGTTATCAAACATACCATAAGTTGTCATCCGGGGCAGTAAACGATATCCATGAACAGGAAATGGTAGAGTAGATTTTATGTATATGGAGTTTTCAATGCTATTTGATGGCAGACTTGCTAGAGTTTTGTAGGATGGGATTTTTAAGGTTAATAGTGGGTGAACACGGTGTCGTTCGCAAGGTTTTGCCTTGTATTTGTCACTTTAATCACAAGTAAATATATTGATTAGAAGGTACCCCTAGGCGACCCTACCCTAGCACAAGAAAATAAAAAAAGTTTTGGCCTGTTGGCAATGAAGGTTTCATCGTTGTAGGGAGTTCACAAATCTGGAAGGCTGTTTCATTTTGTGTATTGTAGACAAGTTTTGATGGGGTTCAACATTCTAATAATATTATTAAATAATCTCATTTGAGATCCTTGTCTGATTGGATGGATTTTTTGTGCAGCATCCCTTTATTGTGTCTTTTTAAGATTTATTAGATCTTTTGAATTTCAGATCATAGTTCTTTAAGAGCAGTTTGGTGTGCATATTGTGTATATGAACTATTTTCTTCAAATATTTTATTTGACATTAAAAAGAAGGTACACATATGGTGGTGTGTGGATAACTTGAGTGAACTAAGAATTGAAAGAGTTGAGTCCATGAAAGGTTTAAGGACTTGATGGGGTCTTTGAACACATAACAGGGAGCTTTAAGTAGAATTTTATATCATTTTGGTAATATAAAAAAGGGAAAATATAATGTTGTTCTTAGTTGTATACAGCATTTCCACCCTTTGAAGGCCATTGAGCCCTAGTTCAACTAGCACCTCCTTCCCGTGCAAGTGCTAGGTCTCGGGTGAGTTTGTGGATTCAAGACTCTTTGGGTTTGTTTGTAACTAACCTATAAAACAAAAACAAGCATTTTCACATCTGAAGATGTCCTTAACACGAGGAACACATTTTTAATATAATGAAGATATCAGTTCCAAAGCTTCGAGAATCTGCTTGTTTGATAATGTATGGTATGATAATATATTAGGCTATATATATGTTGACTAAATGTTTTCTCTGTCAGATAGTGAGTGTTCCCAATAGAGGAGCTCGGAAGAATCCTCGTGGTGATTTCATTCAGGTATGCTGGATCTAAAACTATCTGTTTTTCTCCTATAATTGTTTCCATTTTATGCAATTATATCTGGCGAGTCATAGCCTCATAGGCAAAAGGAGCACTCAATTGCACTTGGAATTGACAATGCCTGGAGAACTTGGCGTTACACCAGGCTCTTGCCACATGAAATTGCTGAAAATAGTTTGTAAATATTTGAAATAAATGTAGTTTTACTGGGAGCTGTGGGAATATGAATTTTAAACAGTTAAATATCTTGGACAACTTGTTATTTCCAGAATTGTGTTTCCTTATAGTTGTTACTTGTGCCTCTTATAACTATTGATGATTCACAGACGGATACCAAAAATATACTCTTCATTTGTGGTGGGCATTTGTTGATTTGGAGAAGACGATTTCAGAGAGGAAATACCCTTTTCTTGTGCTGGATGTTAAACAGAAATGTTTACTATTGTTGGCTTCTCCCTAAATGTGAGTTTTAATTATTTACATTCTTTTTCCAGACGACAAGATTCCTCCATTGGCTTTGGAGCTCCAGTTCGCGTAAACATGAGAACTGGTGGATCAACCAATGCTGTAGTGACATCCTCATTGTTGGAATATGTGAGAATCCACCCAATACGGTTACAGAATTTTTTGATATTCATATTGATTGCATTCTGCGTTTATATTTTCTGTGCAATGCATACTTTGATTCCCTTCATTATCTAGCCTTATGGGTTTTTAATGAACTTGTAGGTAGAAAGGAGTGATCTTATTGCATATGGCCTCATACCTGAATTCGTTGGGAGATTTCCAATTTTAGTGAGTTTGCCAGCTTTAAATGAAGACCAACTTGTTCAGGTGTGTTCTGTCATTTAAATGTTTTAAATATTAAAAATTTTGTCTGTTACTTTTTAGGGCCTGAACATACTCACTCAGTTTTAGAGGGATGAATGTGGCTTTTGTACTTGGGAGTTTTGTAACTTCAGTTTGCCTAATTTGCTCAAACTCCAAAATGTTGTATCATGTCTGTTTTATACAATAATGATATGATGGTGCTTCTAAAGTAGTTTGGTTTCTACCAGGTTGTAATTCTAGAAATTAGAAGTCTAGAATATGCTGGTTTGTCCCATTTGACAAGGAAGTAATAACTTGTTTATGGTTTATTGATGCAAGATAGGTCCTCACCGAATCGAAAAATTCTCTTGCTAAACAGTTCAAGAAGATATTCAGCATGAACAATGTGAGCTTTTGAACCATTTCTTCTGTGGTCAGTGCTTTTTATTCTTTCTTCTACCTGGTTTATGGTCTCAAGCATCTGATGCAGATATGGTAACCCTCTATGCGGTACAATTGGTACTGCTTCTGTCTAGAAAATTTCGGGTAAAGTTGCATTTTACTGAGAATGCTTTGAGATTGATTGCAAAGAAAGCAATGGCAAAGAACACTGGTGCCCGAGGTTTAAGAGCCATATTAGAGAATATTCTTACAGAAGCAATGTTTGAGGTATACTTGGGTCCTAGAATCCACAACAACCCCCCCCCCCCCCGAGCAAAGCAACCATGCAAGTTGAATAGGCTCCTCTATGTTGCAATTCCAAGGTGGTTTTTGAACCAACTTGAGACCACTTCATGGTATCGGATAATGTCCAATCACTATAAAAGAGATCATTTTCCTTTATTTTTTTTCTCTTTTTTAGACAGCTTTCAATCTACAGAGTCAATTCTCTACCTCTACTCGGAATGGTCTTCTCTGATCCTGCACCAAGTCTCTGGTCTAGTTGGTTTCCACTTTCCACCTCCATTGGTCATCCTTAATAACACTGGAAATCTTTGCATCAAAAGAGCTGGGCAACATCTTATATTAATCTGTGACCAAATTTAAGAATGGGCTAGATTTAGATAATTTCTTCTTTACATGACCCAAAGCATATCTTCAACGATGATTTCTGCTTTTACTTATCTAAGAAATTTTGGATATTAAGTAGAGGAGAGGCCGAGGAAGTGTAACCCAAATTCGCAACTCGTGAAGCACCGTCTGGACTCGTGGAGACAACTCACTCTACCCCTTTCTCTCCACCACACAACGCCTTGTCTCCTCCATCCAAACAATGATGATTGTTCACCGCAGGGGAAGAACATGATCCCCAATTTGGTCTAGGACTCACCCGATTCTGTCATCAACATGTTCAGTAATGATATTCTCCTCTCTCATTGAATTGGATTACTTTGATTCTTAAGATCTTAGTTCAATCTGTGAACCAAACAAACTAAAAAATATTTTCATGTTGTGGAGCCCGTTCTATATGCAGTTGGTTGTGCTCTGATGAATTATGTGAAAAAGAAACAAATTTCTTAGATAAAATTGAAATTGATAAATTAATCCAAAAAGGAAAATTCATTGCTTTACAAAAGTTCTTGATATCATAACGTGGAGTGCAGGATTTCAAAAGAAAGATGAGGGATAAAGAGAGAAAAAAGAGGAACAGAGAGAAGAGACAAAGTATTGTTGGCTTTACTGGTTTTCTAGCATGAAAAAAGAAAAATAACATAAAGAGATGTTTTAAACGCTGTTTGCTGAGATGGTTAAGTAAACGAGTGGCTGAAATATAAGTGGGGTATCTAGGAAACAATATCTAAGTATTTTCCTTAGAAAATGGAGGCACATCTGGATGCCATGAATCATGCCATAAAAGTAAAGAGTTTCCTTGACATCTCTCAGCTTTAAGATTTTCCTACAAGTCCAAGAAGAATTGCAAGGAACCTTTACTACCGACTCCTATTCTTCAATAGATAAACATGCACCCATGCTACTCAAATGGAACTAGGCATAGCAAAAGGTTCCATACATGCTTCATGAATGTAGCTTTATTTCGGTCTCCACTTCTTTATTTTAATAACTTGATTGGGAAGGATGAACTACACCGGTAAATTTGAATGCTAAAGATGATTGATTTAGTAGTATCACCTGGTCATCTAAATTGAATATTGTTCCAAAAATTTAATAAATAAAATGGTCATTTAACTAATTCCTAGCTGGTTGTTCCTCCACCCAAAAAAAAAAAAAACCTCATTTTTCTCACAAGTTCTTAAGTGTTATAGTTCAACTAACAACTCTTAAGCCCCGTTTGGTACAAAAGTTCAAATACGTGTTTTCAGTTTTTAAAGAATATTATACATATTTTCACACACTTTTTTATTCACACGTATTTTCAAAAAATTGAAAATTGTTTTTTATACACACATACCAAACAAGTTCTTAATGTTTTCAATGGGAATGTTCAATGTTCAAATCTCTCATTACCCAATTATCAAATTATTAACAAAAAAGAAATTGTTTATTAACTTATTTGACTTAAAAAATTATATATATTGAAATTACTGTTTAGCTCACCCCAAAAAAGAGAGACAAAGAAATACTTTGTGTTGGGCACTTGAGTTATCTGCTAATTGGGACCCAAGTTAACAATTCTAAAACTTTGGGATTTTTTATGTTATTGTATCATTGTTCCAATTACAATTAAACAATTTGTTTGGGTGCCTTTTTAAAATTTTATATTTTACTCCGCAACCCAAGTGAAAGAACATTGAGCGTATTACAAAATAAATTTTGGAGTTTTATTTATTTATTTACTTGACAACAATAATTAGTTTTTAGATAGATTAGTAATGGATATATGATTAGAAAATAAATATGATTTTCATATTATTTGTATATGATGGGATATCAACTATAATATTTGACTTTTCTAACTATGAATATGTCAAAACTAGGTTTCAAAACAAAATAGAGAACGATTTTTTTTAATGAACTCTTTAATTTTGTACATTGAAAGAGAAATTGCAACAATATTTATTACAGAATCAATCATAAATAAATTTTGAAGTCAAAATAACATTAAATTCCATTTTAATAAATGATACTCTTTAATTTTGTACATTGAAAGAGAAATTGCAACAATATTTATTATAGAATCAATCATAAATAAATTTTGAAGTCAAAATAACATTAAATTCCATTTTAATAAATGATTAAGTTAAAAAATCATGAGATTGGTATTTTGTGCATTTTCTTTTATTTATTTTTTATTCATACTGAATAGATAACAGTTTATAATTTCATATATTGGTTTTAGTTTTGAATTACATTTCTTGTTCTTGAAATGTGAAAAATCTTTGCTTTTAAATTGTTGTTCCCCCAAAGATGTAATCTTGATCCCGTTCATAGACATAGCTACTCTTACCAGTCATATCAGAGAATAAAAGATTCTTTCTTTTCCTTTTAAAAAAAATTTCTTTAAAAAACCAACAAAATAAAATTAACCTCTATATCCATAATCATCGGCAGGTTTCCGATAACTGGGCCAATCCATTTTCTATACTCAAAAGGCCCCTCATGAGTCATGAGTCTTTCAATCATATAGATTCTGCAAAAGACTCAGAAAATTCTTTTAAGCCCAACTAACAAGACTGTAAGCCCATCCCTTGTAGTGGTTACTTTTTAGCCTATTTTAGATTGCTGGCAATGTAGGCAATGAGCTGGTATATGGTGTACCCGGCATATAGCCGGGTACAGCATATAATTTTCGGCAATGTAGAGAGTCACAATTCTCTATCTCTGCTTGGAATAGGCTGCTTTGAATCTGCACCAAGTCCTATGATCTCAACAACCTCCATTGGTCATCTTTAATAAGCCCGGAAATCTTTGCACCAAAAGAGCTGTGCCGCATCATATATTAATAAAGGGTGATTAAACTCCCATCCCTTGAGGTTTGAAAGAACGATACTCCACCTCAAACTTGAAGGAAAAAAAAAACACTTCCTCTCTTGAGGTTTGAAGAAATTAACACTCCCTCGCTTCCCTCTTTTTGTTTTTTTTTTTTTTTTTTTTTTTTTGATAGGACTCCTTTTGTTTATATTAGTATGAAATATTCTAAATTTTAATAAGAATCTCTTAACAAAAGTTTAACCATGGTTAGTAAAAACATAATTGATAAATTTAGAATAGAAAATGAAAATTTTATCGAGCACCAAAATACTTGCAACAGAAAATTTCCCTAGTCTACATAACCAGTTGAAAAAAGAAAAAAATAATAAGCAAAATGCACATTTAATATTTTAAAATACACTTCAATTAAAAATTTAAAACAATAATTTTTAATTACGAAATAAGATAATTTTAGAAACTTCTCTATGACCAAATTTAGGAAATAGAAGGATTTCTTCATTGTCCCTACTTATGTGTACCATCTTAAGAAAAGTAAAATCATTTTAAGCATGTTTTCATCAAATCAATTCTCATCAAACTAATATAGATAAACACACAGTTTTCATTTCTCTTAATTTGTTAACAATCTATTAATAATGAAATGAATAATATTTAACATAAACAAATAAAATAAACAAGGATCATGCAAGGGTTTAAACACAAATATTTTGACCATTGCACCTTGATCACTCAATTCAACAATCCCAAAAGGTTCACCTCTGTCCAGGTAGTCATATTTTTACCTATTAAACATCAAATGGATCCAATACCTTCATGGTAATGGTAGAAATGATAGGCTTTGATTGGCAGACAAAACTCACTTGCTTTGGTTTAGATTTAGGTAAACATTGTCCACACTTTCACATAAAATGGAGAAAATCCATTCTCACCATGAATGGTTAGAATTTAAAAAAAAAATAAAAATAAAAAATAAAAAATCCAATAGTATACTTGGTACTATGTCATATTATATAATGTGACATCAAGTTCATCTTTAGATTTGTAATATTTAACTTGAGTCATGAGATTGATTCATTCGAAATGGAGAGAATCCTAATTAATCAATTAGAAAAAAGAAAAAGAAAAAGAAAAAGAACAAAGAAGCCTAATTAATCAAGAACAGAATATGGATTGTCAAAATAAATATTGTAAATTTGTTGAAATAATTTGAATCAAGAAATTAAAATATGTGTAGGAGGTTGTCATTGTTGGAGTATAAAATAAAACCCTCAAAATGAGACAAAAATATCTTTATTCCTCTTTTAGTCATTTAATTATCCTATTTTAGGTTAGATTTGTTTCTCTTTTTTAAAATGATTCATTGTCAACATTTCTAAAGGCTTCAAAAAAATAATAATGTAATGCTATTTAACATTTTAAATGATGCAGTACAAAGTACTCTATTGAAAATAGAAGATAAATTCTTAACCATGAGTGAAGGGAATGGATGCTCTCCATTTTATGTGAATTTGTGGTCAATTTTTACTTAGTCCAAACCAAAGAAAGTGTCTCATAAAAAATTAAAAAATAAAATAAAATAACTAAAGAAAGTGAATTTTATCTGCCAATCAAAAGCATTTCTTTTCTACCATTTTCTTGAAGTTTTTGGATCATATTGATCTTTAATGGGCAACTATGATTACCTCGACCATTAGATGTGCACCTTTGGGACGGGTGAATAGACTCAATAGAGAGACCAAGATGCAATGGTCAAATTTTTTTCGTTTAAACCCTTTTATGGTCCTTGTTTATTTTTATTTTTTATTTTTTTTGATAGGAAGACTTTGACTTTTATTCATTATTTGTAAAAGGTGAAACATCATGAATACATGCAAGCTCTACGTGGCTTGGACATTCTTCTATCCATGCAACGTAGTTTTCAATATTAGCTGCATATTGAGCCAACAAGTGGGCAGGCACATTGCCCTGCCTTTTTGTATGGGAAAAAACAATAGTTCTAAAAGCCTGTGCACTGTGGACAGTTCCTGCAATTATATTCTGCACTGAAGCCGATGTCTCTCCTAATCCTTGAAGCGCGTTGTGGATACACAGAGAGTCTCCCTCCAATGTTACATCCCTTACCCCAACATCCAGAGCGAACTGCACGCCAACTTCCATTGCCTTAGCTTCTATCTCCAAAGCCCCTAAAGGAAGAGCCAACTTTCTACTGAGAGCAGCAATCACCTTACCTGCTGAATCACGTATTAGTACACCAATACCCACTTGCTTCAGTTTGGCAAAAACGGCTCCATCCACGTTCACTTTGTAGTGACCTAGCTCTGGAGGAATCCATTTAATCACATCAGGACGCTGTTTTGGAAGGGCCAACGGACGCTCATTCGCAGTCTGAAAATCATCCAACACCCTTAACGAGCTTCTCACAATTGCTCGGCCATCTCTGCATTTTCCACCGTGTCTAACAGTATTTCTATCCTTCCATATTCCCCAGCATATTGTTATAGCACGCTCCACCAAGCCCGGGTAAGAATCTGTCCACCTTTGTAGCTGCCACATCACGTCCATAAATTGCCACACTGGCCTAATTTCAAACGGAATTACCAACTTGCTTGAAGACCAAATTTCTTTGACCTTGTCACAGAGCCAAAATAGGTGGCAAGTGGATTCAGGAGCTTTCCCACACGCTTCACAAATGCAGTCCTGGGTAATGTTTCTTTTCCTCAGGTTCTCTTTGGTGGCTAGAATATTTTTGCAGGCTTTCCAGGCAAAATGTTTTATCTTGTTTGGCACGTTCATGTTCCATAGGTGCCTCCACAATTGCTTTAACACAGCAGGGTTCGAGCTTTCGGGCATACCTCCATTAGAATGAATGTCTTGGGCTAGTTTGTACGCACTCCTTACAGTGAACTTCCCATTTTTGTTCCCCGTCCATATCACACGATCCCTCCCTCCATGTGCACTCAGCGGGATACTTAGAATGGCTTCAACATCCTGGGGGAGAAAGTTTTGGCGAATAAGGCCCTCCTTCCACTCCATTCGGTTCCCATCAATCAGGTCGCACACCTTTCCACCTTGCAGGCTCATACATTCCGGAGTGACTACCTTATAAGTACTTGGGTTTTGCAACCACTTATCCTTCCATATCTGAATCTTTTCTCCATCACCCACCTGCCACCTTATGCCCCTTTTAACCACTTCTTGGGCTGCCCATAGACTCCTCCATGCAAAGGACGACTGACTTCCCAGATTAGCCTCAATAAAATCGCATCTTGGGAAGTACTTGGCTTTATATACACGGTAGAAAAGTGAGGACGAGTTCGTTTGTAATCTCCAACCTTGTTTAGCCGAGAGGGCAAGGTTGAACATCTTTAGGTCCCTAAAACCCATCCCCCCTTTTTCCTTTGGCAAACACATCTTCTCCCAACTCATCCAAGCTAGTTTCTTCTCATCCTTCACTTGCCCCCACCAGAACTGCCTTACCATCCCCGTAAGCTCATCACATAATGTGTTAGGCAGTTTAAAACAGCTCATCGTATATGATGGGACCGCTTGAGCAACTGCCTTTATCAATACTTCCTTCCCTGCACTTGAGAGCAATTTTTCCTTCCACCCCGCTAGCTTGTTTGACACCCTTTGTTTCAATTGAGCAAAGGTGTTTCTTTTCGATCTGCCTACCAAAGATGGAAGCCCAAGATAAGATTCATGTGGTTTTATGACTTGTGCCCCAAACATTGCCTTTATTGAATCCCTTATTCCATTGGCTGTGTTATGGCTAAAGAATAATGAAGTCTTATTCCTGTTTAGTTGTAGGATCCTCTGAATTTCAATGCATTCCTTCACTGTTGCCCTCCCAAATATCAGACTGTCATCCGCAAAAAATAGATGTGAGATTCTTGGCCCCCTTGCCGATGCTGCAACACCCTTCAACTCCTTATGGTGGACAGCCTTATGCAGCAAAGCTGACAAACCTTCTGCACAGATCAAAAATAGGTAAGGCGACAATGGGTCTCCTTGGCGCAGCCCTCGCGTAGGAACAATCTGACCACATGCATGTCCATTGACCCGTATTGCATAAGTGACCGATGAGACACATCTCATGACGAGGCAGATCCAGTCCTCATGAAATCCCAATTTGGCCATAATTTGTTTCAAGCACCCCCACTCAACCCAGTCATAGGCTTTGCTCATATCCAACTTCAATGCCATCTCCCCACACTTTCCTTTCTTTTTCCTATTAATGTGGTTCATTAACTCGTGAGCCACTAACACATTATCAGTGATGAGCCTCTCTGAAATGAACGCACTTTGATTTTCACAAATTATGTCTTGCAACACCAGTTTCAGCCTGTTGGCTACCGCTTTGGATGCTAGCTTGTACGCCACATTGCATAGACTGATTGGTCTATAGTCCGTCACTCTTTCCGGGTTCTTGGTTTTTGGAATAAGTACAATATGTGTCTCATGAAATTTAGGAGGAGCTGCACCATGGTTAAGGAAATCCAACACAGTCTGTATAACAATAGATTTTACAGTAGGCCAAAAGTGCTGATAAAATAAGGGTGGCATACCGTCGGGTCCAGGCGCCTTCATCGGGTGCATCTGCTTCAAGGCTTTCTCCACCTCTGGGGCTTTAAACTCCTGTAAAAGTCTGGCATTCATTCTGTGGGTCACTTTGGTATGAATGGCCTCAAGTAATTCCGCACTGACCTCGGGTTGAGAAGATGTGAACAGGTTCTCAAAGTATTCCACAAACGTTCTGCCAATCACCTCCTCGTCCTCCTACCATTTGTCATCTAAATCCTTGATTCGGAGAATAGTATTTCGTTGGTTTCTGTTGGAGGCCTTGGCATGAAAAAAAGAAGTATTACGATCTCCAGACTGCAACCAACAGTTTCTTGATCGTTGATGCCACATGTCCTCTTCCACCGCCAACATCCGATTCAGCTCCACCCTTGTCTCTTCGACCTCCTCCATATTGACCTGACCATCCCATCTCTCCTGCAACCACTGAAGTTTTTTCTGAAGTGCGGATATCTTCTTCCCTACGTGGCCAAACGTATTTTTGTTCCAAGCTGATAGTGACCTCCTACACTCTTCCATGCATTGTGAAAATGGGTGTTGAGTACCCATACCTTTTCCTCTCTCCCAAGCTTCGGCCACTACTTCATCACAATGTTCATCCTTTAGCCACATTGATTCGAACCTGAACATTTTAGACCTCCTTGGCGCTCTCCGTCTTGTCTGTGGAGCTTTGAGTACAAGCATGCAATGATCCGACGTCGATGCCGCCACGTGGTGTAGCTTCATGCCGGGGAACATTGTCATCCAGGCCGAGGACACTAAGGCCCTGTCTAAACGTTCTCTAACCCAGCCTCGCTCCCCCAGCCTCCTACTCCATGTAAATTCTGATCCAATATATCCCATGTCGCGGAGATTGCAGCTATTTATCGTCTCCCTAAAACTTCTCATCTGCCTTTCAGGTCGTAAGTTACCTCCCACCTTTTCCCCTAGGTGCAATATCTCATTAAAGTCACCCATGCAGAGCCAAGGAAGATTACTTCTCGTGCTCAACTCTGCCAACAAGCTCCATGATTCCTCTCTTTTACTAGTTTCCGGATGACCGTAGAAACCAGTGAATCTCCACGTCTTATTATTATTTTCTTCAGTAACTATAGCATCGATATGACGAGGAGAGTATGTTTGAATGTCCACTTTCGTGGAACTTCTCCATAAGAGCGCCAAACCACCACCCCGCCTTATACTACGAACTACTAGACCCTGTCGCCGATCTAGTTTGCTCTTGATATTTTCCATTTCTGACACTACAAACTTGGTCTCAATAAGAAAGACCAAGGTGGGATCTTCCTCCAACACCACTTTTTGGAGAGCTTTAACTGTACAAGGGTTCCCAAGCCCCCGACAGTTCCAACTGATGGCCCTCATTGCTCCCGGCGGGGCTGACCTGCAGCCACCGCCGATCCAAGTTGTGTTGCCATTATTTTACTAAGGGTCAGAACCTCCCCTTCCATCTTCTATTTTTTCATCGCTTCCTCTCCCATTGTAATGTCCACTAGGGGTAGGCGTGACTTTCGCTTCGACCCCACTTCGTCATCTTCGGACTTCATCATCATCTCATTAACCTCCACGTCCCCTTTGTTTGTATCGCGACCCTTTCTGCATGCATTCTCTTTTCCCATCACGTTGGTCACTTGTTTAGTCTTTTTCTGAGCTGGGCCCCTTACCTTCCGTATTTCGGCCCCACATGATGGCTTTTGGTTATGAGGTCCTATGGAGAATAATATTTGGGCTTGGCTTGAGGCTTGGCCCAAAGTAGCATTATTCTGTGCGGGTATAGCACTGTCTAAGTCCATGAGCACCAAGTCCACTTTAGTTGAGGGCCCTACCTGAAGTTCTTTTTGCCTCCCCCCTTTATTTTCCTTTTCATTTAATTTTGAAATTCCCAAAATCCGCTCCTTGTCTTCCTCAAAATCCGGACTAGGATCTGGAAATGGAGATTCTTCCGGATTTGTAGCAGTTTCGGAAATAGCGGCGTCAATCTCACGTATTTGTTCTTCAAAATCTGTAAAAATCGAATTTCTCGGGATTTCCTCCTCCCCACGTGACCGTAGAGTAGCTGGACCACCAGTTTCAGTGCTAGTGGGGTCCACGGTGTCCCTCACGTGCGCCTGGCTCTGGTCGGCCACTTGTGGGTCAGTTCTATGGACGGACAGAGCTTCATCCTTTCCGGCGTCGACCTCACTGGTTGGGTCAGTTCTCCCTACACCACTCCTTGTTGATGCGATTACCATCTGTGGTCTTTGGAGGCGTTCCGGTGCTATGCTTAGCCAAGCTCCAAATTGTTTATCCGCCGCCTTGAGAGTTTCTTTGCTCCGGATCCATTGAAGGCAGTCTCGTTCGTCATGATCAATCTTCCCACACCAGTAGCAAAAAATCGGTAACCGTTCATATTTAAAATCCATCCACCTCGGCTGAGCACCTCCCATGCGAATCATCCTACCCCGACAGAGAGGTTGGGTTACATCGATTGACACACGGATGCGTAGATAGCTCCCCAAACAAAACCCCTTCTCATCCACATCCACCCTCTCTACCTTACCCAGTATACTCCCTATTCGTTCACCCGCGTCCTTGGTTTGGCTCATGGTGGGAAGCCCATGAATCTGAACCCAAAACATCGCATGGCGAAACTGGACTCTGTTTACCGCTTCGCCCACACCGAGTTTATGGAGGATCACCAAGTACTTGTCAAACGTCCATGGGCTTAGCAGGAGGACCCTATCAAGATCTTGTTCATCCTCAAGCTGAAACAGGACCTTGTTCTCGCCCATATCGTACACCTCGAAATTTTTTGCAGTTCGCCACACCGATCTCAGCACCCTCGCCACCGATTCTAGACTTACTCTTCGCTTCGTACAAAATTTTCCCACCAGCACTTGTCCCGTTTCCATCACTGGTGGTAGCAGGTCCACCGCGCTTTCTTCTTTCTCCGACAACCGTAAACCGGCGCACTTGGTTGCTATCTCATCCATGAGAGCAATGAAGAATGAGATACCCGTGCACACTAGTTTCCACCGCCGAAACAGGGAGAGGATATTTTCCAGAAGGCAAGACTTATTTTTCACCTTTAAAGTTTCGTGAGAAACCTAGAGAGAAAACAAAAAAAAGTGTACATCTTGAAACAACTATGTCCTTGTTTATTTTAAATATTATTCAATGTTTAAATGGTTTTACACTAAAAGCATCCGTAGCAGATGTTCTAAAAATTATGTCATTTTACCACACCAAATGCCTACTTTATTATTTTACTACATCATTTTACAACATCTCATTTATCAGATGTTTTATAATTTAATTCTATACATTAAAATAATATTTACTACACATTAAAATAATATTTATTACAACTCAGCAATACAATCAACACATTAAAAATTTTGCCACACGCATTCCGTACCATGGCAAATTTGCCACGGTACTGTTCAATGTTGCAAAAAAAATACCATATCCCACATCTGCTAAATGGGCTCAAATTGAATTTTGTATGGGATATGTGCCAAATATTTAGTATTTAGCACATATCCCGCATCTACTGTGGGTGCCCTTATACTTTCCGTAAGATGTATGGTAGACATAAGCAGGAACAATGAAGTGGAGAACAAAGAACAACTTCACGTTATTCAGCCAAAAAAGAAAAGAGCAACTTCACGTTCCTTTAGTATAGGAATAAATTGAACGTTAAAATGTTCAACTAGCTTGTAAGTTGCAACTAATTAGTTATTAGTTATTGCTTGTCACTCAAACTCAACATTTAAAACTAGAGGCTGGAGCCTGCGCTGGTGGTTAAAAACTATGATTGTTTCTAGCTACCCATGGTACTCTTTTGCCAACGACATTAATTTCGCATTATTTTTGTCGTACGGATTAGTGGGTGTCACGTTGAGTCCACCTCATCCTTAAATTATTTCTGGACCAGTTTGTCAAAAGCTATGTCGAGCTCAATGTAAAATGTTTTTAGAGTTTAAAATATTTTTAAGTGAAATAGTCGTGAGGAAGAAAAATAGTTTCAAGTATTTAGTTACATCTAAAACGATGGTTTGAAAAATATTTAAAGGTAAATAGTTGTGTTTTTGAAAATTCTTTAGAAAAGATATTCTAACAAATTCAACTGAGATGTTTAAAGTTTAAATCTTTCGTCCCCTAATTATCAAATTATAAAAAGAAAAAATTGTTTATTAACTTATTTAACTTTTTGGTTTTTTTTTTTTAAAAAAAAACTGAAATTACTGTTTGGCTCTCCCCAAAAAAGAAAGACTGTGTTTGGCACTTGAGTTACTTGCTAATTACAACCAAACGATTTTTTTGGGAGCTTTTTTAAAATTTATTTTTTACTCAGTAACACAAGTAAAAGAACATTGGGCATATTACAAAATAAAATTATTGACAGACTGAAGCTGAGTGGTTTCGAATTTTTATTTGCGTTTTGGAGTTTTATTTTTTATTTTTTATTTTTATTTTTAACTTGGCAAGAATATTTAGTTTTTAGTTAGATTAATGATGGATATATGATGAGAAAATAAATATGATTTTCATATTATTCAACTACCATATTTTACTTTTCTAACTATGATTATGTCAAAAACAGGTTTCAAAATGAAATATAGAATGATTTTTTTAACAAACCTTTTTGATTTGTACATCGAAAGGAAAATTGCAACAATATTTTTTATAGAATCAATCCTAAATAAATTTTGAAGTAAAAAAAAAAAATTAAATTCCATTTTAATAAGTGATTAAGTTAAAAATTTATGAAACTATTATTTTGTGCATTTTCATTTATTTATTTTTTAATTATACTGAATAGATAATAGCTTAAAATTTCATATATTAGTTTAGTTTTGAATTACATTTCTTGTTCTTGAAATGTGAAAATTCTTTGTTTAATATTGTTGGTCCCTCAAAGATATAATCTTGATTCCGTTCATACACCGAGCTATTGTTTTCAATCATATCATAAAATAAGAGATTATTTCTTTAAAACCTAACAAAAAGAAGATCAACCTTAATATCCATAATCCATCATCTCATTGGCAGGTACCTGATAACTGAGCCAATCCTTCAAAAGTGCTGTACAGCATCATGTATTAATCCAATAATCCATGACCAAATTTAGGAAATAGAAGCTCATCCGGATACCATGAATCATGCCAGAAAAACAAGGAGTTCCCTTGTCCTATTTTGTGCCGAAGGAAAGGTCTAGCAACATAAGATTTTCCTACAAGTCCAAGAAGAATTGCAAGGAACCTTTACCACCCATAAAAACTCGTATTCTTCAGTAGATAAACATACAAGCATGCAGAGCCGGCTCAACAATTTTAGAAGACAAAAATTTTAAAGGAAATTATTTTTAAATTTAAATAGTAATTAAATAATATTAATTAATTTTTTTTATTTATTTAAAATCTATTTTTATTTATTTATTACATGATTTAATAAATTAGTATTACTAAAATATAAATGAGTTGATATAATATACATCAACTTATTAATTGATATAATAACTAATAATAATTGATAAATTTTTTGCATAAAAAAATATATATTAATTTGAGGGGTATACATCGGGTGTGGCCCGTGTGGATGGATTAGGGAGTTTGTAGCTATGTTGAAATTATAGAGTCATCTGATGGATTACGTCACTTGTCCACCATTTTACTAAAAGATTTTCACTTGTTTAAAATTGTTGAGTCAGTAATTAATTTCTGTTTAAAAATTTTTTCTAACTAACAATTTTAAACAAGTGGCAATTTTTTAGTAGAATGATGGACCACATCACTTGTCCACTATATGAATCTTATAATTTCTCGTTGATGGGGCTTAGTCAAAGTTTTCTATCTACTAGTTATATTTTTTAAATAAATCCCTACGTCTACTAGTTTAAGGGAAAATAAATCGTTTGACTTTATTAATTCAAGCCAAGGTTTTCTATCTTTCGCTAACTTTATTGGTTGGTCCCCCTTTTTCTATGGAATATAATTCACATGTTTGTTGAAACTGAAGTAAATGGTTTTTTAGTTTAACTTTTACTCAATTTCTTTTATAATAATAATAATAAAAAAGGGTAGGAAGCGACCTGAGTTGATCTCTTTTACCTGTGATTAGTTTATATATAATAACTCAATTTTTTTCTTGTTTATTTGCAACCCAAAAAAATTTCATATTTACAATATAATTGAGAATATGAAATTCTTTACTGTATATTCCAATATTTTTTTACACTTCCTTTTATTGATGAATTACGAACAGTAATTGAGAATGTGAAATTCATTAATACTTAATTATATATAACTTAATTTCTTTCAAGTTTACAATATAATTGACAATATGAAATTCATTGATATGTGCTCCAATTTGTGTTTTACACTTCCTTTTAGTGATGAATTTTGTACGATAACTTTTTTTTAGGGGAAATTTTGTACGATAACTGAGAATATGAAATTCATTAATACTTAATTATCTTGTAACTGCATTTTTCACGAGGTTCATTTGTTTTATAAATCCATGACAGATTATTTACTAAAGAAACAATCCATGGCAAATTTCGCAATAAATAAAAAAGAGTGATTGCAAATCAATTGAACCTTTTCTTGTGAAGTCGGTTGACTCTAGAGTCTTTTATTGTCAAATAATGAACCTAAAATCCAACCATGTTTATTGATGGCTAGAAAGAATTGATTTGCAATCAAATAATGAACCTAAAAACCTATTTTTGAAAACTTTAAATTTACTAGATTCTTAAAATTTTTAAATGGTACTTCAAACACTTATACTTATTCGAATTCTTAAAAATATTATAAGTATAAATTTTCTTTTTGGATACTAGGGAAGGACTTTTGGACACTGATAAGTAGGACAAGGGACTCATAGAGGCTTTCATTTTGCCGTCGAGCTTCTTTCAAGCTTTCAGGCTTGCTTCCTAGAACTGACACTGTGATTCTCCAAATTGTATGGTTTGAATTGTTTGAGTATGAGTGGGGCGGACATGTGTTGAGTCATACATTGGGTGTTTACTAGGTGAATTTTTGGTTAACAAATGATTATGAGAAGCTCTAATTGTAATTTAATAGTCATTTTGGAGTATAAGTGCAAATGCGTTTGAAACTTTTCTCGAGCTATTACAAATGATTTCTATGCAAACCCAGTAATTAACGTCATGTGGCCAAAAAAAGAATGATTGATACTCCAAATAAAAAGTTGAACAAAATTGATTCAATATCAAACGAAATTATTGCAAGTCTTCAATAATGCTATTTTGCAATGCCAAGCAGTTAGAAACAAGAACTCTGTTGAATTGTCTGGATTGCTATGGCAAATGGTCTGGGCAAATTATAAGTGTTGAGAAGTCTGTCATTTTTAGTTCAAAAGGAGTCCATCCTGATTTTATTAGACAAGTTAAAGATCAGTTGGGATTTAAAAAGCTCCGGCATGGAACTCAGTACTTGGGGGTGCCATTATTCTTATCAAATAACAAGGCCAGAGATTTTGCCTATGTTAAGGAGAAGGTAGATGCAAGATTGGCTAGTTGGAAGAGTAAATGCCTATCTTGGGCAGGTAGAGCTACTTTGATGAAATATGTTGCCCAAACCATCCCTAACTATATTATGTCCACCTTTTTACTGCCAAGGAAAATTAATGACAAGTTAGATGCGGCTATGAGACGTTTTTGGTGGAAGCCAAAAGCGGATTCTAACAAGTTTTTCACTCCTATGGCATGGGATGATTTGTGTAGGGCAAAAGATGAAGATGGGCTTGGTTTTAAAAAGTTTGAGAAGTTGAATCAAGCTTTAGTTTCCAAATTGGGTTGGTGGATTTTGTCAAAGAAAATTTGTTTTTGTGTGAAGCAATTGGCTGCTAAGTACAAGGTTAGAGCTGATTGGCTTAGAGTTCCAAAAGTCTCTAATGCTTCTTGGGTTTGGAGGAGTATTGAAAGGGTGAAGGATATAATCAAGTTGGGAGCGTGTAAATTAGTAAGTTTTGGGAATACTATTCTAGTTTGGGAAGATCCTTGGTTACCTGACAAGTCAAGTTTTATTCCAACACCAACGGCTCAAGTAAACAATTCTTGTTTGGTAGTCTCTCAGCTTCTAAATTCTTCGAGTTTAGGTTGGAATGATGTTTTGTTAAATGAATTGTTCAACCATGAGTCTATTGTAGCTATTAAAAACATCCCAATTAGGTCTTTTGGTCTGGAAGATAGTTGGACTTGGACCAAATCTGAAAATGGGCAGTTCTCAGTGAAATCTTATTATTGTCTTATTACTGGATATGGCAATTCATTTAACAGTGTTTCTCTTACAAGGAAAATATGGAAGGCCAGCATTCATGAGAGACTTAAGATGCACATTTGGAGAATAGCATTCAATCTTCTTCCCACTAAGGACAAGTTGAGTGAGTTTTCACCCTCCTCTGATGCTAGTTGCCCTCTTTGTGGTGTTGAGACTGAGTCAGCCCTGCACCTATTTACTTAGTGCCACATTGCTAAAGCTATATGGTTTGGTAGTCGTTGGAACATTAGAATTGACATATGGCAAGTTCAATCTCTGTCCCATTTGATTGAGTTAATTATTGATCCTCTGCCATCTCTCCAACTGGATAAAGAGCAAAGAAATGATTTCTTGCTATTTGGAGCTCTAACTTTAGATATGATTTGGATGTGGAGAAACAAAGCAATTAATGAGAGATCTCTTCCAGTGGAGGGTCAAGTTAACAAAAGCATTCAGAAGTTGTAGTTGGAGCATTAGTGGCCCAAAGTTCCAGTGTTGGCAAGTGTCCCAGCTAGAATCAATGCCTGGTGCTGTTGTCCAAGCCAAGGTATGCTAAAGTTGAATTGTGATGCAGCAGTAGGTAATCTTTCTTCATGTATAGCTGTTGTTGCCAAAGATTGGAGAGGGAAGTTGGTGTTTGCGATTTTAAAGAAAGTTAACACCAACATCCCTGTTCAAGCAGAGGCTAATGCCATTCTATTGGCTGTCCACTTTGCTGTGAATTTCTCTTTTTGTAATTGCATCACAAAGAGTGATTGTAAAGTTTGTATAGATGCCATTAGAGCTGGTGGGAAGTTAATTCCTGGGAGAATATTGAATTTTGTGGACTCAATTAAGGATGTAATTAGAGACTATGGCAATGTATCTTTTAACTGGGCTCATAGGGAGGTTAACCAGGCTGTGCATGTGCTAGCCAAGTGGTCCCTTAGCTAGTCTTTTTTTGGTTATTTTGATATGGGATTTGGCCCTCCAAATTTTGTTAACGTTATTTTGGCTGAGGCATCCCAAACTATTGTACCTGTTATGGTTCAATAACATTTCTATTCAGCAAAAATAATAATAATAATAATACTCCACAAAAAAAAAATGCCCAAAAAAGAGCAATAAGCTATTGATACTTCTGCAAAGGCAGCAAAGCTGATACCACACAGTAAAAAGGTTGAACAGAATTGATTTAGGATCAAATGTAATTATTGCAAGTCTTCAATAATTCTCCATCGAAAAAAATGCCCAAGAGTGATTGATACTTCTACAAAGCTGACACTAAACAGTAAAAAAGTTGAACAAAATTGATTCAGCATCAAACGTAAGTATTGCAAGTCTTCAATAATACTCCATAAGATGTCAAAAAAAAAAAATAAAATAAAAATAATACTCCATAAAAAAGAAAGAAAAAAGAATAATTGTCTTAGTTATTTATACCATATAAACTCATATTATTTAACCTAATTTATTAGCTGTTTTTAAAAAAAATTTAATTTATTAATCAAGTTATTACTTAGGTTTATTATGTAGATCTAAGATAAATAATAATAAATCACATAATACACAGTGAAAAAGTAAAAAACATAACGATATGATAACTCAAGAAAACTAATGAAACCATCTAATTTTAAGAAAAAAAATCTAGAAAAGATTTAACTTAAACAGTCCACAAGGTAACAAATTCACGAAACAGAATGGAAGTGTTTATTTTTTTTGTAATTAAAATATATAGCTAAATATTACACACACACATATATATACATATATATATATATATTTTAATTACAAAAAAAATATTTTAGTTATTTTATTGGTTAGTAAAATGTATTAAAAAAGCCTCATTGTATCCCAAAATGTAGAAGATTAAATAGAAAAAAAAAAACAAAATAGCCAAACTGCAACTAACAAAATTAAATTTTAAAAGACAAATTCATTAACTCATTTTTAAAATATATTAAAATTAAAATTAATACTAGAAAAATTTATTAATAATACAATATAATTATCTTCAAATATACTAAAATAGAGATTATAAAAAAATAAAAAAACTCTCATCTTTGTATTTCTCTGCCTTTCTATTTATATCATTTCCTTTCTTTTCTTTGTCCTGATTCTTGATCTTTTTATATAAGCTCAGTCATTCATTTTAAGTTATATTTTTTAATCTACCTAATTTATAGGACAAGGACAACACGCTGAGTCTCGATACTTGATCTTTTTCTATAAGCTCTGTCATTTATTTTAAGTTATATTTTTTAATCTACTTGATTGATAGGACAAGGACAACACGCTGAGTTTGCTCTTACACTTGCACAATCTGCTCACACTCCACAGCACTAATGCCACTGCACAGTGACAATGCACACTGCACAAAGCTTGACACTTTGACAAAATGACAGGACTTAGCACTGCACAGGCACAGTGCAGTTGTTGAGTATATAATATTTTATAATCTAAAAAAGTGGAAAACAATTTTAAGCCCCTCCAACACAGCTACAAACTCCATAAGAGCAAGAACGAGAAGCTGTTACACAAGAGAGAGAGAGAGAGAGAGAGAGGCTGGTCTGGTCTGTAAGAAACAGAGCACGTAAGAATCTCACGATGGAAGCTGAGTTCTCCAACGAACCACCTAGGTCGAGCGAAGAGGAAGATGAGCTGGGGCGCAGCGTTAAGAAATTTAAAGAAAGTAGGGGTGCGAGGCAGTTTGTTCCTCCTCGGACTCTTGTCAGCTATAAAGACAGTCTGGTCGGAGATATACCAGGTGCATATGAGCAAACGTTCAGATATGAGAAAATTTGGGACGATGGGGAAGATTCTGATACAGATGTTGAGCCATTAGTGGAAGGTATGGCGGAAGTGAAGCTTTCTAAGGCAACTAAAGCTCGTATCCGGGCTCCTTGGTCCAAAGCCTTGATAGTGAAAGTTTTTGGTAGGACTGTAGGATTCAACTACCTCACTTTCAAGCTCAATGCTATATGGAATCCAACAGCTAAGATGGACTGTGTGAATTTAGGAAAGGACTACTTCTTGATAAAGTTCTCAAGCTCTGAAGACTATGACAAAGTTCTCCGAGGAGGGCCCTGGTTTATTGGGGAACATTTCCTGGCTATCAAGCCATGGGAACCTTATTTTAAGGCATCAGAGGCAAAACTGAACTCCATAGCTGTATGGGTGAGGTTTCCAGAGTTGCCTATAGAATTTTATGATCTTGAAGTGCTTAAGGAAATTGGTAGTGTTATTGGATCAGTTCTCCGAGTTGATTCATACACAGCCACGAGTTCAAGGGGCAGCTATGCAAGGTTATGTATCCAAATTGATATGGATAAGCCTCTTATAACTTCAGTTAAAGTGGGTAGATTAGTTCAACGAGTGATGTATGAAGGAATTTCAACTTTATGTTTTGGTTGTGGACGATTAGGGCATAAGCAGGATATTTGTCCATATAGCGTCAGAAAAATGGAGAAAACAAGAGAGGGGAATGTGGAAAAGATGAGTCAGGAAATTCAGGAGGACAGCCAGTTGGATCCTAACTATGGTCCGTGGGTACTGGTGACAAGGAAGAAAAATCCAGTTAGGAATGGACGTGCTAGAATCCCCATGAAGCCTGACGTGGGAAAAGTAGATAACTTAAAGGGTAAGTTGGTAATTTCTGGGACTAGATGGGATAGAATGGATGATGACACATCACAGGTATTGCTAGAAGAAGATTTGCCTGTTAAGAAGGCTACTGCAACACGTGAGAACGTGGTCCAACAACACCACGTGATGGTCATTCCCGAGGATGAGAGTGAGGTAAACAAGTTACCCTCTCAGATTAAAACAACGCATAGCGTTCAGAATGATGGGACTAGAGGTAAGGCTTCGGTGACTTCTAAATCCAAGAGTTTTAAAAACTTGGGAGTGAGAGGATCCAAAGCTCTTAAACGTCAGCTCTCTAACACGCTCCACAGAGCCTCTTCCTCCAAACAATCGCAGTCCAGTTTAGATGGCGACACAGAGATGGGGTCTGAGCCTAATGCCTCAGCCAGGATGGGCGATCTGGTACAGGGGCAAAAGCCTTGTAGTGGCGAACGAGATAATAGCGCAGATTCAAGCAAATCCGACAGAAACATTGGGATGGTTCGAAGCGGAAATGAGCAAGGCCTGGAAAAATCTATTCCCGATCACTCCTTTAAGCATCAGAGAGGGCGATCTTCCCATGGATCATCCAGCGTGGGGGCAAACTCCCAATCAATGGTGGAAATTCCTAACGGACACCCCACTGGTGTCTTGGGAGGATGCAGAGATGTTGAACAGGCAACGAAGGCCATTCGTAGTACCACACTTCGACGAATCGGGGTGGCTCATTCAGGAGAGAAGGCTGGTGGATTTCAGGGGGATGGCTTCAATGCACATGGGCAATCACCCAATGTTGAAACTAATTCAGGTTCTTACTCCAATCCAAGTTTGCGACGTGCTAGTATGTTGCAAGGAGGATACGATGGGAATCCTGAAATACTTGATGATATGGAAGCCGAATTGGACAACTTCCAAGGACCTGTTGAGGAGGCTAGGGTGGAGTATGATAGATGCGGCTATGAGGAATCCTAATCAGGTTGAGGTACCAATTGGTCAAGTTGTTCAGATGAATATTCTGATGTGGAATTGTAGGGGTGCTCTAAACCCGGATTTTAAGAGAAGGATTTTTGAAATGGCTGTGAATCATCACCCTTCCATTATGGTTATTACTGAAACGAGAGTGGGAGGGGAGAGAGCTGAAAGAATTATTGAGGAGCTTCCGTTTGATGGTTTCATCACTACCATTGGTTATGCGGGTGGTCTCTGGATTTTGTGGAAGAAGGAGGATGCTGAAATTCTGCCCTTGGCCTCCACGGAACAGGAAATTCATGCCACTGTAAAGGTTCGTTCCACAAACCTTTCTTGGTTAATTACTGCTATTTATGCTAGTCCGCGTTTAGCGGAGAGGAAAATTTTATGGTCTAACATTGTTGAAGTCAGTCAACTGCATAATCTTCCCTGGCTAATGGTGGGGGATTTTAATGAGGTCCTGTGTGAAGAGGACAAGTTTGGAGGAAGTCAAATAAATCTCAATAGGGCCATGGATTTTAAGGCATGCCTGGATGCGTGTAGGTTTGTGGATTTGGGCTTTGCAGGGCCGAAGTATACGTGGTCCAATAAGAGGCAAATCATAGATCTAATTCTTGAAAGGATTGATAGGTGTTTTGCTAATTCTTTATGGAGGATCCTGTACCCTGAGGCTGTTGTAACTCATTTACCCAGAACCTTTTCGGATCACCATCTTGTTCTGATTGAGTTAAGTAGGCCCAATCCAAACCAATTGAGTAAGCCATTTCGTTTTCAAACTATGTGGATCACTCACCCTGACTTTCCCAGAGTTGTTAGAGAAGCTTGGCTTGAGAATAATTCACTTTCTGTATCGATTTTGAATTTCACCACGACAGCAAGGACATGGAACCGTGAGGTGTTTGGGAATTTATTTGCTCGGAAGAGAAGAGTGCTGGCCAGAATTGATGGTGCCCAGAAAGCATTAGCTATTAGTCCCAATGAGTTTCTTATTCGCCTTGAGAAGCAACTTATTGAAGAATATTCATCAATCTTGCTCCAGGAAGAAGAATTTTGGGCCCTTAAATCAAGGTTGAATGCAGCCACATTTGGGGATCGTAATACCTCTTACTTTCATGTATCTACGATTGTTAGGAGGCACAGAAACAAAATAAGATGTATAAAGGATGATAGAGGGGAGTGGATTGCTGATGAGGAAGGTGTAAAGCAGCACATTCTTGCTGGTTTTCAGAAACTATATACCACGGGGTTAGAAAAGGCTTCCATAGCCTCGCAGATATCCAACTTTTCTTGTTGTTACCTCACGGATGAGGAGCAGGATTGGGTTGGTAGGGGGGTTACTGAAGAAGATGTCAGAGAAGGCTTATGGGCTTTAAAACCCTTCAAGGCTCCGGGTTTAGACGGATTGCATGCGGGGTTCTTCCAGCAGGCTTATGGGCTTTAAAACCCTTCAAGGCTCCGGGTTTAGACGGATTGCATGCGGGGTTCTTCCAGCACTTTTGGTTTGATGTTGGGAATTCAGTGTGCTCGGAGGTAATCTCTATTTTCAATGGTGGAGTTGTTCTTGATTATCTAAATGATACGCTTATTACACTGATCCCGAAATGTCAGTCCCCGGAGTCCCTGACCAATTACAGACCTATAAGCCTCTGTAACACATTTTATAAAGTGGTTTCTAAGATCATCGTTGGGAGGATTATACCCTTGATCAGTAAGCTGATTTCTCCTGTCCAAGCAGCATTTGTTCCTGGTAGGAAGGGCATAGACAATGTGGTGATTGCACAAGAGCTATTCTATGCTTTGGATAGGAAGAAAGGGAAACAAGGGTACATAGCCATCAAGGTAGATTTGGAGAAAGCATACGATAGGATGGAGTGGAGTTTCATTCATAAAGTGCTCCATGCTTTCAAATTTCCCCAGAATCTCATTCGTGTGATAATGAGTTGTGTAACTACTACAAGAATTTCTATCTTGTTCAATGGAGGTGCCTTGGAACCGTTTACTCCTTCACGGGGACTCAGACAGGAGGATCCTCTCTCCCCTTACTTATTCATTTTGTGTATGGAGTACCTTGGATACTTAATTGAGCAGAAATGTACTGAGGGTGTTTGGAAGCCTTTTAAAGCATCTCGGGAAAATATTGGCATCTCCCACTTATTTTTCGCAGATGATCTAATACTGTTTGCTAAGATGGATGAGGAAGCTTGTGAGGCGATCTCAGAGGTATTGCGGACTTTCTGTATTGAATCTGGGCAAAAGGTTAGCCTTGAAAATTCCAGGATTTATTTCTCTCCAAATGTGGAGGCTGAAGTTAGAGATGAAGTGTGTGAAAAACTGGGAATCCGAGCCACAACAATGATCGGGAAATATCTTGGTTTTCCAATCAAACATAGAGGAGCTGCCAGAAATCATTTGAACTTCATTGTGGAGAGAGTGATGAACAAATTGGCAGGATGGAAAACTCAATTCCTTTCCTTTGCTGGAAGGTCGGTGTTGGTGAAATCAACTATGGTAGCTATTCCTAATTATGTAATGTAGGGAAGGGTTTTGCCTGTCCATTTATGTGAGAAGTTGGATAAAGTCAATAGAGATTTCCTTTGGGGCACCACCAATGAGAGGAGGAAGCTGCACCTAGTTGGATGGAACAAAATCATACAAACCAAGGAGAATGGGGGACTTGGAATTCAAGAAGCCAGGGCAAAAAACATTGCTTTGTTGGCCAAGTTGAATTGGAGGATGAACCAAGAAAAGGATGCTTTATGGTCTAAGGTAATCTTGAGTAAATATTGCTCTACAGACAGGAGGAGTTCTAGGGACCCGGATAAACTCCCTGCTTCTCCTAATTGGATAGCAATTAACCTTGGGTTCCAAACCTTTGTTAAGGGTATTTGTTGGGGTGTAGGAGATGGAAGCAGGATTAAAGTTTGGTCTGACTGTTGGATAAGAGGAGAATCCCTTAGGGAACTTGTGGAAGGCCCTTTGACAAGGTATGAGAATGACATGGTGGTTGCTGATTTGATCAGTGGTCGAGGGCAAGGGTGGAACTAGGGTGCAGTTTCTTTTGAGCTACCCCCTAGCATCAAAGAAAAGATTAGAGCTGTCCCATGTCAAAAGTTTGGAAAGGCAAATGACACCATTCTTTGGAAATTTTCTAAGGATGGGGATTTCTCTGTAAAGTCAGCTTATGATATTGCCAAGCCTCCTCAAGCTCAAGATCTTCAATTTCAGGGGCAATGGATTTGGAAATTGGATTTGTTGCCAAAGATTGTTCATTTCCTTTGGCTGTGTCTACATAACAGTATACCTGTTAGGGAGGTGTTAGCTTTAAGGGGAATTAGTTGTGAAGGAAGGTGCCCACTGTGCAAAGATCATAATGAAACAATTACTCACCTGCTGAAGGAGTGTGTTTATGCTCGGGAATTCTGGCACAGGTTGCGTATTCCTCCTACTTTGGTTGGTTCTTTTAATTATGACGTTCAGGATTGGCTTAGAGTTAATTGCCAAAGCAAGGTAAGTCAACCTTCCTCAGCACCTTGGAAGTATTTGTTTCCCTTTGCTGTTTGGAATCTTTGGAAGCATAGAAATAGGGTTGTATTTGATAATACCACCCTACATCCTAATCTACATAAGCAATGTGTGAGTCAGGCATTGGAGTATTTTTTCTGTGTGGGGAGGATTCAGAGGCAGCGGAATATGGTGGCTATTCCTGTGAAGTGGAATAGGCCCCCACCTGGTTGTTACAAGTTAAATACTGATGGAGCATCATTGGGTAACCCAGGGAGAGCTGGGGGAGGAGGACTGATTAGGGACAGCTCGGGGAATTGGGTTAAAGGATTTTCTAGATCCATTGGTAGAGCTACGAGTATGGTAGCAGAATTTTGGGCTTTGAGAGATGGTCTAATACTAGCTAACCAACTGGATATTCAGCATTTGGAAATAGAATTAGATGCAAAAGTTGTTGTTGACTTGATCAACTCCAACAATTCCTCTAATGCAGCTTATTCTTCTCTGTTGGTGGACTGCAGGTGGTTGCTAAACAGGGTGCCTCGAGCCACGGTGAAGCATGTGTTTCGGGAAGCTAATCATTGTGCTGATGCTCTAGCAAAGAATGGCTGTACTCTTGATGTAGAATTTTGTGTTTATGATGCTCCCCCATCCTTTGTTACTGATCTAATCTACTCTGATGTAAATGGGACTAACTATTGTAGGCTTACAGCCGCAAACTTAGCTATTTTGGCTACTTAGTTTTTATATATTATCCCTTTAACCAAAAAAAAAAAAACTCCATAAGAGCATCTCTAGCAAAGACATCTCCCAAATATTAGCCATAATAGAGAATATGGGCCAAAAAACAAGCTCCAACAGATTAGGCATACCCAGTTTTTTTTTTTTTTGGCTTTTGAACAGTAGTCCAACAAATCTGATGGGTTAATGTTCATTAGCCATTCAATATCTTGAATAAAATATTATTTCCACTCTTTTTTATATTATTTTCTCTCTCCTTCAGATTTCTTTTTCTTTCTCATTCTCTCTGTTGCTTTCTTCTTCTTTTTTAGAATTGCTTCTTTTTTTCTCATAAACAAAACGAAATCAGAAAAAAAAAAAAAAAAAAAAAAAAAAAAAAGAAAAAGAAAAAGAAAGAGGAAACAGAGAGACCTGTTCATGAGCAAAACAATTAATCCAAACACAAAACACAAAACAAAATCCAATTCTTAAAATAAAATTGAATCAGAACAAGCAAATATGAAAAAAAAAAAAAAAAAAAAAAAAAAAAAAAAAAAAAAAAAACCGATCTGACCCAAGCCGATCGGTGGGGAGGACGACGAGCGGTGGTGGAGATGCTGTCGCGGCAGCTAGAGCGACGGTGAAGTGTTGGAGCGGCATGCAGTGGAGCCCAAGCTCTCTCTCTCTCTGATGTGAAGAGCTGGAATGTTCTTGTGAGGTGAAAAAAATAAAATAAAAAGAAAGAGTCTGTGTGTCTTGTGTGGAGGAGAAAAACAAATAAAAGAAAAAAAGAAAAAAAGAAAAAAAAAACGTGGATGAAAATGAAAGGAAAGGTAGAAAAATAATATAAAAAATAAAAAATCATAATTAAGAAATTTTACTATAATATTTTCACAGTAAATTTTAAGTAACAAATTGTTATTAGTTAATATTGGTGAGAAAAAAAAATAATTTCAGTAGTGAGTTCAAATTAGAACTAGTAACAAATTTTCACATAAATTTTGTTGTGAAAGTATTGCAAAAAATGTTGTAAATATAACACTTTTTATTAAAAAATATAATTGTTGAGAATAAATATAGGAATAATAAATGATGATAAAGAATGAATAAAGAATGAAAGAATAAATAATATTTAAATAAGATAGAGAATGGAATAGAGAATTCTGTTGAAAGTGTATTTAAAAAAATGAGTAGGTAAAAAGTTAAATGTCATTGTTCATTAGCCAAACAGTACCAAAATTTGGCTGATGGAGATACTCTAATCCACCCACACGGGCCACACCCAATGTATACCCGCTCTCTTCCAAGAAGCCAGAGTGCGCCATCGTTCCATGTCAAGTTCGGATCACTGTCTACTGATTCTTACTCTGAAAATTGGGCAACACAAGAAACAAGTTAGAAAGCGTTTTCTTTTTGAGGCAATGTGGGTTAGAGAGGAAGGGTGTAGGGAGGTGGTGGAGGAAGCATGGGATCCATACAGAGGGGATGAGGAGTACAAAGTCACAGATAGACTCAAGAGCTGCCAAGTGAACCTACAACAGTGGAACTGGAAGGTTTTCGGAAATATAAACAAAATCCTGAGGCAAAAGCAAGAAAGACTTCAGCAACTGGAAAATCTGAGCAGCTTACATGAGAAAGCAGAGGAAATTCAAGGTTTAAGAAAAGAAATTAATGAAATGCTGGTTAGGGAAGAGATTATGTGGAGCCAAAGGTCCAGAGCATCGTGGATTAAATGGGGTGATCGCAATACAAAATTTTTTCATGCTACAGCTAGCCAAAGAAGACGAAGAAACAGAATTGGGGGTTTACAGAATGCAAACGGGGAATGGCAGGAGAATCAAGAGGATGTGGACAGTATCATCCTCGAGTATTTCGAGGGCATCTTCAAGTCAGAGCAACCTTCGAATTTCAATGCAAGTCTGAGTGCCATAAACCAAAGGGTATCCCCGGAGATGAATGAGAGCCTGATAGCTGAGTTTAAGGCAGAGGAGGTTTGGCGAGCTTTAAAGCAAATGCACCCCACAAAGGCCCCTGGGCCAGACGGTATGTCCCCGATCTTCTTCCAACAATATTGGGATATTGTGGGTTCTGAGGTGATTAATTGTGTTCTAAATGCTCTTAATTCTGGTGTGATGCCTTGTGGAATTAATGAAACTTATATTTGCCTTATACCTAAAGTAAAATCACCCCAAAAAATCACGGAATATAGACCGATCAGCCTATGTAATGTTATCTATAAAATAATTTCTAAAGTACTTGCTAATAGACTCAAAAGTAAGCTTGCAAAGATTATTGATGAATCTCAGAGTGCCTTTGTTCCGGGTAGGCTCATTTCGGATAATGTCTTGGTGGCATTCGAAACTATGCACAGCATAGATCAAAGGAGAAAGGGGAAAGAAGCTCTTATGGCAGTGAAGCTAGATATGAGTAAAGCCTACGATAGGGTTGAATGGGTTTATTTGGAGGCAATGATGAGGAAGATGGGCTTTCATGAGCGATGGATTTCTCTCATTATGATGTGTGTGACCACAGTGGAGTACTCGGTTCTGATTAACGGGGAAGCAAAAGGAAAAATAAACCCAACGAGAGGTCTAAGACAAGGGGATCCTATATCCCCTTACCTTTTCCTGCTTTGTGCTGAAGGTTTATCTGCTATGCTTAAGAAGGAAGAGAGGGATGGGCAGATTAAAGGAGTGGCTGTGTGTAGTGGGGCTCCGCGTGTTTCTCACCTACTCTTTGCTGATGATAGCATAGTTTTCTGTAGAGCATCAGTGGAAGAATGTGATAGGCTTATCAAAGTTTTGGTGGAGTATGAAGGTGACTCGGGGCAGAAGCTTAATAAAGAGAAAACCTCCCTTTTTTTCAGTAAGAACACTCCTAGAGAGACCCAAGAGTACGTGCAGCGAAGATTTGGGGCCCAAATTGTCCACCACCATGAGAAATACCTAGGTCTACCACCATTAATTGGTAAAGGGAAACGTAAAGCTTTTAACCGGATTAAGGATCAAGTGGGGAGACACTTAGCTAGTTGGAAAGGAAAGATGCTGTCAAATGCAGGAAGGGAGATCCTCATCAAGGCGGTGGCCCAAGCCACACCCACGTACACGATGAGTTGCTTCAAAATCCCGGATTCGTTGTGCAACGAACTAAATTCCATGATTAGTAACTTTTGGTGGGGGCAGAAAGATAGGGAAAGGAAGATGGCATGGGTCTCATGGAAAAAATTGTGCACTCCAAAGGAAATGGGAGGCATGGGATTTAGGGATTTAAGAGCTTTTAACTTGGCCTTACTAGCTAAGCAAGGCTGGCGAATCCAGAAAAATCAGTCCTCCTTGATTCATAGGGTCTTCAAAGCGAAATACTTCGCACAATGTTCTTTTATGGAAACCCAGTTGGGAAGAAGGCCTTCCTATGCTTGGCGAAGTATCATGGCAGCTAGGGAGATAGTAGAAAGGGGGTCAAAGTGGGTTATTGGAAATGGGGAACAAATTCGTATTTGGAAAGACCGTTGGCTCCCAACCCCGAGTTCGTTCAAAGTTATAAGCCAGAGACCTACTCATGCTGATTCTGAGCTAGTAACAAGCCTCATTGATATGGAAAGGAGAGGGTGGGATGTACTCAAAGTGAGAAATACCTTCATGCCCCAAGAAGCCCAAGCAATCCTAGGCATCCCTATCAGTCCTAGACTACCTCAGGACTCGCTGACATGGGCCTGGACTCCAAGTGGTAAATTTACTGTTAATAGTGCATACAAAGTGGCCCAGTTGCTGTCAAGAGAGGCAGACCCAAAGCTGGAAGGGGGGCAGAGTTCAAACAATTCAGGTACGCAAAAATTGTGGAAGCTGATCTGGAGTATGAATTGCCCTCACAAGATAAAACACTTTATGTGGAGAGCATGTCGGAACATACTCCCCACAAGGTACCAGCTTAGACGTAGGGGAATTGGGCGAGATGATTACTGCGATTTGTGTGGCGGCTGTGAAACGACGGGACATGCCTTGTGGGGGTGTAAATTGGCAGGGGAGGTATGGGGAAATATAAGACTGAAGCTGCCTTTCTTTGAAACTACGCCCAGGGACTTTATAGATGTTGTATGGGAAACAAAGAACAAGAAGCCTGAACTAGACTGGGAACTATTTGCGATCACAGCATGGAGCCTATGGAACAATAGGAACTCAATCTGCCATGGAGGAAGGAGCAAAACAGCAGACTTGATAGCGCGAGATGCGTCTGCATATGCAAAGGAAGTGAGGCAAAAAATTGAGGTTCAGAGCAGACCACCGCGCTCAGAGGGGCAACATTGGATTCCACCGAGAAGGGGGCGATACAAGGTCAATGTTGATGGGGCTGTGTTTAAGGAATTGGGCTGTTGTGGGGTGGGTGTGGTCATTAGAAATGAGGAGGGACAGATTATGGGCGCGATGAGTAAACGGGTGGAGCTGCCGTTGAAAGCGTTGGAAACGGAAGCAAAAGCAGTGGAGGAAGGCATCATCCTGGCAAAGGACCTCAGTCTTCAAAATATCAGTGTGGAAAGCGATGCACAGGTTGTTATTAAAGCCTTCAGTGAAAAGAGTCCAGTGAGTGCTATCCAAAAGGTGATTGAAGGGATAAAAATGGACCTTAGTGTCTTTAGTTCGTGGGAAGTAAACCACGTATGCAGGACCAGAAATTCTGCAGCACATATCATGGCAAAGTTTGCCAAGTCTGTAACTGACTGTTGTATATGGGTGGAAGACATTCCACCTGTTATTGCAAACCAATTGTTGTTTGATGTAGCTCATTTGAGCTTTACCTCAGTTTAATGAAAGTTTCAGTTATCTTGATTATCAAAAAAAAAAAAAAAAGTATACCCGCTCAAATTGATGGGACAAGGACAACACGCTGAGTTTGCTCTCACACTTGCGCAATCTGCTCACACTCCACAGCACTAGTGCCACTGCACAGTGACAATGCACACTGCACAAAGCTTGACACTTGATAAAATGACAGGACTTAGCACTGTACAGGCACAGTGCAGTTGTTAAGTATATAATATTTTATAATCTAAAAAAGTGGAAAACAATTTTAGACCCCACCAACACAGCTACAAACTCCATAATCCACCCACACGGAACACACCCAATGTATACCCACTGAAATTATTTTATTTTATTTTTTTGTGTAAGTTTTTACTTTATCAATTATTATTATCGATTATATCAATTAATAATTTGATGTATTTTATATCAATTTATTTATATTTTACTAATATTAATTTATTAAATCACGTAATAAATATAAATAAAAAATAGATTTTAAATAAAAATAATAATAAAATTTAATTAACATTATTTAAATACTATTTAAATATAAAAAAAATTTCACTTAAAAATTTCACTTAAGGCCTTCAAAGTTCTTGAACCCGCCTTGCGCTGACTGGCTTGCAAGGATGGGAGTTGATCTTGATGCAATTGATTTTCTTTTTTGTTTGAACCGCCTGATGTGGTGGTTGAAATTCTGGCTAGCAATAAAGCTGGCCTTGTTTGTTGTAATAGAACTGTTGTTTGTTAATTAATCCTATGCACCGTTTACCAAAAAAAAAAAAAAGGTATTAGATGAAGATACTTTAAGAACTCTAAAAGAGCTTAATCATTGCATTAAAAAAATCCAAACAAGTAACAAAAACATTTGAATTAAACAAACAATCCTTAACAATGAAATAGTATACACTCTATGTTGTGTCACTAGAGTTATAAAAGTACTATTTTGTGAAAAATAATACATCATAATTCTCTAGTGATTCTAATTTTTTATATTTAAGGCATGTGTAATAATAAAGTATTGTCTAAAATTTTTTATATTTTACCAACTCAGTTTTAACAATGCAATTTTCAAATTATATGTTAAATGTGCTTTATTTTTATAAAAATTTTTTTGGTAAAACTTTATTTTTGTAATTTACTTTAGTACTCAAACACTCCTTTTCTTTCTTTCTTTCTTTCTTTCTTTTTCTAGTATTTTGTTGATCTTTGGCATATGAAAGATTGAAAAGTCACATGGAATGTCAATTGAATAGAAAATCAAGTTTTTAGAGATTGATTGAGATATAATTTCTTAAGATGATTCTTAATTGGTGTATTTCTTTGTTGTTTGAGAGTTAAATAATTGTTATATACGTTAGGATTTTAATGTATTCCACAAGTTTGAAAGTATTATGAGTGATAATTGAAGTTTTAAAAAAAAAAAAAAAAACTAATTGTTAAAGAGGGTAAAAATTTTAATAGAATAAAATTTCTCTCTCGCACGTGAATACAACTAAAACTATATTATATATAATATACATATGCTCGATTTAAATTAAATTTTAATATGATAAAACTCATAGATCTTTCAAGCATTCAATAATGAGACGACATGATTATAATAGTGAGACTGCCAACAAAAATTCTAATATCTATATACTCACTACTTTAAATGAAAATGGTATTGTCACCACAAATGTATCTGAAGACTGAATTCCTCTTTGTAATAGTCACTTTAGTAATAACGTATCAAATATAGAACGTCATACTAACATGCTGCATTTATATTGTTTAAAATATTGTTAGCATGCCAAATTATTATTATTTTATAATTTATAACAATGCATGTATAGAAATTTAATTTTTAGATTTTGCTAATAATTGTTTATTTAATAATATGTTTTGGGTGGATGAAATTACAACAAATTTTTTTCCTAATTGGTCCAATTAATCATTGTTAGGTTAGATTTTTCGGTGTTTTGGATTGTAAGTAGAAAAAATTAATGTTTGAGAAAGTTTGTTTAAAATTAAAAGAATAATTTTCAAATTTTATATTCTTTTTAATGATTTATAAAATGTTATAAATAACTTTTATTAAAAAATGAAAATTTTCGTTAACTTGCCATTTGAATTTTTGAGAAAAATTATATTGTTTTCATTTTGGTACAACAAAATTTATATTTATGATTGTTTTTATAATAAATAAAATACAATTACGAAATACATTACTCTTTATTAAATTAGTTTAAATTGTAAAAAATATAATAATAAAACCACCATAAAATAATTATCACGTACAATGCGCAGATTCACGACTAGTACAAAATTACCACTGTGCACTCTTGGTGCGATGGTCACCACATGACCACTAAGTATAAGTGTTTGTGGGGTATGAAGGGAGTAAGAGTCGGGATTCAAGTCTATAGGAAGAAGCTTCACACACCTATGCACTTAGATTAAGTTAGAGTATAATTTTTATGTTGTAAAAAAAAAAAAAAAGTAATGCAAAATTAATGTCACGTATACCATAACAGCTAATATCAGTAATGGTGTGTGACTGTTTTCAACTACCAGATCGAACGGACACGATTTTTAAATGTTGAATTGAGTAAAACATAAACACTAGTGGGCCTGAAAAAACACTACAACACAAAGAGGGCAGTTGAACAATAATGTTTATTATGTTCCAATACTAAAGGAACGTGAAAGTTGCCTATGTTGTCCACTTCATTGTCCCTACTTATTTATACTATATCTTATTTTATGTGTACTATATATTAAAAAAAAAAATTTAAAGTGGTAGTTGTTTCTCAAAAAAAAAAAAAAATTTGTATGGTAGTTTTGTAGAGTCTTCCGGTTTTGTTACTTGGTCAATAGACTCAATACGAACAAAAGTGTGTGGTGCAATAGGTTATGAAGTCACTTTTTTTTATCTTTAAAAGCATTTATAAGTTACGTAAACTTAAGGTTTTTTGGTCCTTTCGTTTTGGTACCTCCTTTAAAAAAATGGGATGGAAATACTATTACCTCTAGTCTAGAGATACCGATGGGCTAAAAAAAAATTTGTGAGGATCTTATAGTCTTTTTGTTCTCAATTATACTACTCCTCCGCTAACCACTCCTAACCTCCGAGCCGCAATTGAAATTTTGAAAGATTGATGCATCTTGAGTTCAACAAAACTTAATAAGTTTAAGGATTAATATTCTTTATACATTTCAGATCAAGTCTTTTATTAAATAAATTAAAAATTAAACGGTTAGAGTATATTAACAGTTTTAAAAATCACGAAACATATGAAAATTTAGTCAGTTTTAACTAATTCAAATAATAAACTTCACTTTATATGCCTAAACATATACAAATCAATATAATAAAAAATAACAATATCATCAACTAATGAAAAACCTTATTTTTCAAAGATAACAAACACAATAAGGATCTCTAGCTAACTTCTAACCACAAAATCTACTATTGTGAATAAAAACATAGTGTTCACATCTCTAATTTTCCAAAAGAAAATTTTATTTTTTCAAAAAAAATTTGCCTTATGTAAAATAAAGAAGATTTCTATTAAAGAAATTTATTTTTCTATTTCTAGGAATATATTTCTTGAATATTACGGTAAAGAGATATACTAATATTATAAGTGTAATAATAAATAAATAAATAATTTTATATAATTTTATCTGTTTTAGGAATATATGTATTAAATACATATGGATTATTTGAACTATGTAGGTGTAGGGACCGGGTTTGAGCACTTCAATAGTTGGATGAGTGGACTCAAGCCCAGCTAGCCTAATACAATAAATTTGTAGAGACTGGGTTTAAGAGCTAAGTCTTAGTGAAGATTACAACAACTAAACATGGTTGTGAACAGATTGAATAACTGAGAAATGGATTTGAGGGGTGAAGCTCTATCTTCGGCCCTCCACTGAGGGGTTATAGTTCTTATTACTTTTCTCAATGGCTGGTTACCAGAGTTCCTTGGATGGTCCCCGCCACCATCTCCCTCCCCTCCCGATTTCTAGAGAACTTCTTACATTATATACCCCCCTCTAGTTAATCTTGGCCCTCCATTTGTTGATCATGCAGGTCACCACTTGAGTGCTTGTCCCATCAGCCACCTTCCCATTCTTTCTGTGGGTTGCAACAACTAAGACAACACTGTTCAGGAGTCATTTCATTATTAATGCGGCCAGAATGTTAGTGGTGGGCATTTAATGCGGAGGTGACAATTTATCTTGAAGTTGATCCTCCTCTGTCCTATGGTCTTGGTTGGCCGAGGACAGGATTGTCCTCAGCGATGTTCCTGGATGATTTGGGCTCTCTCACTTTGTCCTCGGATGTTTCTTCCTCCTCGGCGCGAGCCTTGGGTTTGGTACGAAATGGGCCGGGGTTGTCTAATTCTTTGGCCCCACAGTAGGATATAAGAGTAATAAAAGGAAAATAAAAATGTATGGTCATACAATTTTTTTCCAACATTTGAGGGGCCATTAATTAAATTATATATAAGTGTGTGTATTTTATAAAAAATAGTGGTGGGTAGGCAGATTACGATGGATTCCAGTTTACTTAACTGATAAAGTCTCCGATAGTTAAATAAGAGATTATTTGGAGTTTGGTGTCTTTTTTTTTTTGAATCATTGGGTTTGGTGTCTTGGTTTGTTAATAAATAATGCAGTTATCATAAACAAATGTCATAGATTGAAACTTTATAAAAAAAATCATATTTTATTTATTAAAGATCAATTATTTCTTTTTGAGAAATAAACACACACCCAAAAGAGAATAAATGAAGTTCAAGCACAAAAATGCTCTACAATTTTACTCAAAAATCATAATAACTTTTAAGGAATAATAAGTCAATTTACTTGTTACAGATCAATTTGATTCAATAACTTCCAGGAAATGGTCAAAAGAAATGCTCGGATTGGCAGATAAAATACTTGCCTAGATTTGGAATCTAATTTTAAGTTGAGGGTTTGCAATTTAATTTAATTTTTAAGGCAGCTATCTTTCAATCTCTTGAATCATATCATTAATGCAATTAGACGACTTTTCTGAAACCAAAATGACAATCTCTGCCAATTGCCCTTAAACAACGGAAACGTGCATCATCGTATTATTGGCAGTATCCAGAACAGTGGTCTTATTTATATTTCTCCGAGAAGTATTACATTTACAATATTGCTAATAATATTTTCACAATAAATTATAAGTAAATAGTTGTTATTGGTTTCTTAATACTAAGATTATTTTTTTGCACCGACAATAACCACTTTTCACTTAGAATTTGTTATAAAAATATTATAAAAATATTGTGGACATATTATTTCTTATCCTCATATATATATATATATATATATATATTTGGGCATAATTTGATCGCTGTGAAAACCATACATCGCTTCAGCCAAAAAAAAAAAAAAACAGAGAAACCATATATCGCTTCGTTTGTTAATAGTTTGCACTAACAGTTACAGGGCCATTATTTCTGTTTGCAATGTAAGTCTCATCAGCACAGCTTGCATGTTGGCCTACTACTACAGACAAATTAAATTTAACTTACCCGTAATAGATACATATAAAAATGACGTTAATTAAATCACGGCTTGTAATATATTAATTTTAAATTATATCCCTAATGCAAGAGGACTTCTTTTCAAAGCAAAGGATACTAACTTTCAAAGCAAATTTAATTTAACTGACTCGTAATAGGTACGTATGAAAATGACATTAATTAAATCATATCCTCAATGCAAGAGGACTTTGTTTCAAAGCAAAAGGACACTATCTTTCAAAGATAATTTAATTTAACTTTTTTTCGTAATAGGTAGTATGAAAAAAACGTTAATTAAATCACAGCTTGCAGTATACTAATTTTAATTAATGTCCTCTTACATTGACGATATGATTTAAAATTAGTATATTGCAAGCTGTGATTTAATTAATGTCATTTTACCTATTACAGGTAAGTTAAATTTTAACAATAGTCTGAATTTTATCCGGCATCTTTCAAGAAAGGGCTAAAGCAAAAGTTAAAGGACGCCCTCTCCTAACTCAGTGGTGAGAATGACAGCGACAATGATCAAAAAAGCTCAAATGCAGCACATGGAAATCTAATCAATGGAATTCCTAGATCTGCTTTCAAGATTGATAAGACCAAAATGAATTTGATCTATTGAATTGACCATTGTTGACTAAGAGTCCGTTTGGTTCCCGTAAAATATTTTTTTAAAAATGTCTATTTTTCAAAAATGCTATTTTTTGAAAAAGGAAAATATTTTTCAATTGTTTGGCAGTATTATTCAAATTTTTCTAGAAAATGTTTTCATGTATTTGGTTGCATTTGAAAATGCTATTTTTCTACTACTTTCTCACATTTTCTCACCCATTTTCTCAGTTACCAAACAAATTTTATAATAGAAAATTTCAACATAAACTTCAAAAAACAAAAATCACAATAACACATCAAATCCACCGTTCGGCCAAACTAAGAGAGCGAGGAAGATTGGTTCGTGGCGCCGGTGCAGTCGAAGCCTCGTGGGTTCGTCGGTGGGGTGCGATCTTCGGTGGATCGGTCTTCGGTGGTGATCTGGGCTCTGGGTTCCCCGGCGAAGTCGAAGATCGGTTCGTGGCGCGAAGGCGAAGTTGAAGATCGTGGGTTCGTGCCGCCGGCGAAGTCGAAGATCGTGGGTTCGTCCGTTTGTGGCACCGGCAAAGTCGAAGGCTCGTGGATGCCGGCGATGAGCTGTGGTGGTGGATCGGAGCTCGGTTTGGTTCGTTCTCTCTCTCGCTCTCTCTCTCTCTCTCTCTCTCTCTCGGTGGTTCATTCTCTCTCTCGCTCTCTCTTTTCCGGAAATGATTTGAAGGGAAAATATAATTGTAAAATCATTTCCGGGTCAAAGGGAAAAATTTTGGTCAACTAAAGCATATTTTTCGAAAATCCTTATTTTTCTTGTCTTCTAAACAGTGGACTGAGGTGGTAAATAATTTCCTGAAATCATTTACCACCAAAACAAACACAGCCTAATTATCAGCAATTCAGCAAAATGTGGCCTCTTCTCTGGAAGAATGTGAGGCAATTCAAAAAGCACAATAATGTGAGTATGTGATGTCCAACAAAAAAGTGTGATATCCAATAATAATTTCTTGAGAAAAAGCCAAAAAGGACGTGATGAATAGCAATAATGTTATGATCACATGTGATATGCAGCAATAATGTTCTGACAATTCACCTTAGGACAATTAGCACAGTAAATCATGTGAATTCTCTACCGACGCAAGAAGACAAGTGATCTTTACAAGTACGGATAAGAGAAAACATTCCATCAGGAGCTGGCGTAAAACACTGATTTTACGCCAGCCAATAAAATATCGCCACGTGGAAATTCTATTAAAACCCTCTCCAAACAGCCAACATTCATCTCAGACAAAACAGAAAACAGAGAAACCCCTCAGACAAAAGCTCTGCTTCCTTCATGCCGAACCTCCACCACCGCCACAGCTTGATCGCCGGAGCCTGATCGCCGGAGCAAAACGAAGAAAGAACATTAAGTTCACACTTAAACCCCTCTCCAAACAGACTCCAAATAGAACGAAGAAAGAAAATCAGCCCTCAGACAAAAGCTCCTCTGCTTCCTTCACACCAAACCTCCACCACCGCCACACAGATCGCCGGAGCAGAACGATTTCGAAGAAGAAAGAGTTCTTGTCGTGGCCTCTGCTTCCTCCTCTGGGGTTGTGCCGTCCTTTGCTTGCCCAAACCTCCACCACACCACACACTGAAGCTCACTGCCACAGAGTTCGCCGGAGCAGTGCGTGGAGCTTGGAAACAAACCGGAGCCGCTGTGAGCCACGATCCAAAGGTTTGTTTTTCATGATTTTCCCTTTTCCCCAATTTGGATTTCTAATTGGGTGTTCGGATTTTTTGTTTGCTTCATCGGAAAGTTTCAAATTTTGAGCATTTGCTTTTTGATGAGAACGGAGGGTGAGTGTTTGTTCACATCTTGTATTGTTCTAATGGAAGATGCTGTGTTGGGTTTTGATGTGATCTGGGGTTTGTTTGGTTTTTGAATTGTGGATGTTTGATTGATTTGATTAAGTTAGATTGACTGTTAGATAAATTGGCTTTAGATGTACAATGTGATGGAATCGAGTTTGGAAATGATAATTGAATACTGAAATGGAACTTGCTGTGAAGAATCTGACAATTGTGTTGAAAGTTTGAAAATTTGTTTTACTTTTTCACAAGTGGGTTTTTATTGGGTTGCTATAGCTGTATTATGCTTATAAGATTGATATTGTGTTTTTTCTGATTTCTTTTGTTGTGGTTTGAATTGAGTAAATTTTGGTTTTTGAAGTTTATGTTGGGTTGCTGGAGTTTTTTTTTTTATTTTTTTGTATGCATATGCATATGTGTATGTGGGTTTTACTTGGTGCAATATTGATATGGGAGGATTTTCTGCCCAAAGTGTGGAAATGGTGGCACTTTACGCAAGGTAGCTGTTACAGTTGGTGAAAATGGAATTGTTTTAGCAGATCATCGGCCACGGATTAGATTGCGTGGCACTAAAGTAAGTATATCCAAATGTGCGACTCACAGGAATTATTATGCTTCTAATTGTAGCTTAATTCTGTTAGTTTCTAACTAGCAAACACTTGTTCTATACAAGTGTAGTGTTCTCTACCTTGTTCCTACCATTTGATTGTTGCGTACTTTGTCTTATTATCACTGCTTCCTGCCATTTGGTTACAGAAACTATCCCCTCCTTACTGGTTCCTACCTATTATGATGAAAATATTAATACATTATGGAGGATAAGTATTTTTTGGATTTGTTTGGTGGATATTTCATTCTCAAGGCCTTTTAGAATCCAGATTGGAGCTTTACTGGCTATTTGCATGTATGTGTTTTGACATTTGTCCCTCTGCAGTTTTCACTGCCTTTACCCCAGGGTGGAAGGGAGGGCCAAGAACCGCATCTTGCGTCCCACAAAAGTTTCTTCATCCCAAGACAAAGAAGAAAATGAATAAGCAGGTTTGTTTTGGTTTGTGTACCTGCTGATTCTTGTATTTGTAATTTTTCCTTTTTTTGGAGATCATGTCTTAATCATAACTGAGACTACTGTATATTTGATTCTCAGGGAGACGGCATTTTCACTGCAGATGACCTCGGCTGCCATGTTGATAAAAGAGCCCTTCTGCAGCCTCCTGTAAGAAAGGCATTAGCAGTTTTCAGTGGAAAGCGGAATCCTAATGACAACCATTTTTCTCGTTCTAAGCATTAGTTGGTTAACTGAAATTTTGTTCTCTGTTTTCTTGGAAAATGTATCAAAACTGGTTTTGATATTTAAAAGTTTAATGCCACCAAAGTGGTGAAAGCTTTGTGCGTTGAGTGAGACCTCTAGTGAACTGTCACCAATGATTACTATGTTCTATAGATATTTTGCTTAAAATGTGAGCACAGTTTTGGTCAGGTTTTACCTTTTATGTTTCTTTCTTTATCTTCTTTTATCCCTCACACTAGATTGCAGAAAGGGATTGCAATCATTGCATACCAATTGTAGTATTGTTCTCATAGGCTAAGATGTGGAAGTATTTTTAAAATTTGTGATATCAAACTAGGTACTGGGTTCTCATATAAATGGATGGTCATATGCTGCAAACCTTCCAAATCTATTGGCCCTAGATTTCAATTCGATCAAAGATGCGTTTTCATAAGTTCTAATCATGGTCTGCCTGACAAGCTAGTCGTACCTCAGGGCATCTTAATGAGAATTTGATGAAATAATTACCAGAACAAAAAAAATGAAGAAATCGGTTATTTTGCTGTAGTGTGAGCACAGTTTTTCTCATGTATTGTTACATTCAAGTTTTTGTTCCAAGCTCATAAGAATAGGAGAAGAGGCCAGCCAAGAATCATGTGCTCATAAAAAAAAGATGCAAGTAAATCCTTGCTTGCCTTTTCCCAAATCCAACTTGGATTGTCCCCTGTGAATTATTATATGTAAAACCTATCCTTCGTTTTGAAATTATCTTTCAAGATGGTAGTATCCCTCTAAATTTAAGTGGTTAACAGTGCTGGATCTTTTGATTGTGTAAGAACTCTTCAAATTCAAAAATTCCTTTAACTACTTAGAGAACCACTTGAGGCCACAATGTTGTTGATAGATGATACAAGGAAACCAATTGGCAAAGACAGAATTGATAAATATGAACCAGACACATCTTCAAAGCACTTTGATTGTGACTATATCTAATGCTTTGATGCTCAAGAAAGCAGGAGGGGCATGGTTTGTAGATTTTTTTTTTTCTTCTTTGAGGAAGTGGGGGAAGGGTGAATGCTGGTCAAATGGATAAGTACTTGCTGACTGCTTTCTTTATAAACAGCTTACCACATCAAAAATAACTCAAAAAGTCAATGTTCCATCATGTAAAATAAATTCATTTCTGATTTGCACCCAAAGAACAATTTCTAAGAAGATTGTGATTTAATTAATCTCAGAACTTTACTAGTTAACTACTCGTATACAAAGAGACTTCGTCATGCCTGAAGCTTTACTTTTCCTCTCCCATGGAAGCATTTACAAGGAACAGATAAAATTGAGGTGGGAGAAAAAGAAAGAAAAATGTACTACCATATACTCCTGCTTTACAGTGTGTTAGCTTCAACTTTTTTATGAAGAAAGAGCAAGTTCAGCCCATGCCAAAGTCATTTTGATTCGATGTGTCATTCCACTCTCTAACATGGTATACAGTTCCTTCATGGACAATTGCTTGCTGGAGTCAGGATTAATGCAAAGATTAACTACCTCACATACAACTTTGAGGTCTTCAAATCTGAAATGTTTCAACTCTGGGTCCACCACATAAGACATAACTTCTGGCAGGTCAAGATATTCCTTAGCCTGCAGCAGAGATAAGTTTTGGTGCATTAACTACCTTAAACATTATACTTACATTCCCTTTCTCTAATATAAATTAGAAGCAATTTATTTTTCTTTTTATAAAAGAAATCAAACAATTCAGAAATCCTATCGTACAAGAAGTAACATTCTTTTGAATCTTCAACAAATGGGTTAGATAACTACCAACCCCCCACAACCCCCCCCCCCCCCCCCCCCCCCCCCAAAAAAAAAAAAAAAAAAAAAAAAAAGAGATTCAGATTCAATTCAGTCAAGCAGAAAATTTTGCCTAATGTATGTTAAATGACAGTCATCTCCTACACCTTATGCCATGGACTTGAGCATTAAGCTGCCATTGAAGAGACATATACAACAAACAGGACAGCATAAACAACCTAGTAGATACAATGCTTAAACAACTTCATTCTATATATTACTTCCAATCCAACATGTACTAATTGATTTCGCTACCTTGCGTAAGGTGCCACCATTTCCACACTTTGGGCAGAAAATCCTCCCATATCAATATTGCACCAAGTAAAACCCGCACAGAGGCCCCTGAATGCCCGGATGGCCATGAAAATTGTCATCCTGTTTAATTGCTAGCCTAGACTCCCAAGTCCAACCAACCAACACAGAGGCCCCTGAATGCCCGGATGGCCATGAAATTAACATGAATTAACTATAAAATCTCCATCATTATCATCATCATAATAATAGTAATTAAAGACACTCATAATCCATGACAAAAACAGAGGAGCATAGTGGTAAAAAAAAGGTGACAAATGAAGAAAAGAAACAATAAAAATTAAAAAGAACCCGGTTGATGAAACAAGAAGCATATATCATATACCAAAAAGAAAGAAGGCAGTTGAGCAAGGTCATCACGTATGGAATGCCCAAAAACTGTTCTGTGGACTTGCTCTTTATAATCCTCTAGGGTATAATTTATGGTAGTAAAGCGTAATTTACCCCATAATATAAGAAACTAGACAAATTAGATAAGCAACCCTCTTTCCCCCTAAAAAGGGGAAAGGAAGAAAATGAAAACAGAAAAAGAAACACTAGCCTCATTAACATGAAACTAAAGTGAAATGGCTGAGTTGACTTGAACCAAAATCGAAAACTCATTTCCACTCCATATGGTTCAATTTTTACAGTAAAAAAGTCAAGTTAGTAAAAGAACAGAAAAAAAAATTATATTATGTTTCATTATTTTTTTTATAAAAAGAAATTTGAGAGAAACTAAAGACAATGAAATACATTTCTAAATTCCCATTTGGTTTGCATTCTACAAGAGAAAATAAAATGAGGAAATGAATGGAATTATATTATAGTTTAGTTCTTTCAAAAAGAGAAAGTGATGAGAAAATAAGTTTATAACATATTTGTTTTTTTAGACATAACCTTCTCTCCAAACCTCACCCATCTTAGAGAATATTTTAGTTGGCTTCAATTGAAAATTTAACCTATTTTCCTCACACTTTTAGTAGTGTGGTATGATGATAGAAAATCCAAAAGAATACTAAACTAACTGGATAGACCCGCAAAAGAAAACTCCCACAATCAGCTTTAATTCTTTCATTTTTGTTGCCTCTAACCACATTAGTAGAGCTTCCTAACTAGTGCAATTGTACAATTTCCAGTTATTGATAATATAGGAACAATCATCTCAATCAAAAAAATAGCAATAGACATATCTAAAATCAAATAATCACCAACCAAACAATGAACAACAGTGGACTCCAATACAAAGAAAATACAATTGGTGAAGTTATCACAATTTTATTATAGTCATTCAAAAGAGAAAAGAAAATTTAAGAAACCCAATTCAGTTAACGAACTGAAAATTAGCATAACATGAAGAGCAAAACCAATTGACATAGACATAGAGAGAGGCAGAGAAACTCACATTACTTCCCTTCCAAACTTTGTACAGCCTTCTGGGTTTATCATTCAGGTCCATGCTTTACTAAGAAGAAGAAAAACCCAGAACCCAGATTAGAATTTCTAATCAAAACCACAACAGAACCCTCTCTTATCACAACCCCACTTTCTACTCCTCACTATCCAATACATATATCACACCAAAACCCACAAAAATCTTCACACAAAACCAAAAAAATTCCCATCATTTGGGTACACAATGCGTGTGAAAGTGAACTGGAAGTTGAAAAATCCAGGTGAGAGAGAGAGAAGAGGCTGTTGGATCAAAAGAAAAACTAGCTGCCTCTCTGCTCGCCCAAAAAGCTTTTAGTTTTTGTTTTCTCAGATCGATTATACCAGCAAAGAAAGACGCTATCTTTCTGTCTAAAAACTGTTTTTGCTATTTCTCTCTCCAGAATACATTCAGTCAGGCTGTGTTCGAAATCCAAATTGGGGAAAAGGGAAAATCATGAAAAACAAACCTTTGGATCGTGGCTCACGGCGGCTCCGGTTTGTTTTCAAGCTCCACGCACAGCTCCGGCGAAATCTGTGGCGGTGAGCTCCGGTGTGTGTGGTGGAGGTTTGAGCTCCGGTCTGAGGGCTGTGGCGGTGAGATTTTGTCTGAGGGAGCTGTGGTTTTCTTTCTTTCGTTCTCTGTTTGGGTCTGTTTGGAGAAGTATTTAAGTGAGAACTTACTATTGTCTACGTGGCAGAATTCTATTGGCTGGCGTAAAACCCTGGTTTTACGCCACAGCCTGATAGAATGTTTTCTCTACGGATAATGGCTCCTTCAAAGTCTCTCAGACTAGGTAGATAATGAAAATTCTGTGAAACCTTATATATCAATAATTTGAATAACTGAGAGATTGGATACCACAAAAATCATTATCATTTTTGAAACACAAGTGAGATAAGCATGTACATGTTCTTCCAATAAAATTGTAATATCATATTCCATGAATGCAAACAAAAAATGTCCAACAAATTTATCATCCTCAAAATATTTTAATACATCTCTTTTGAGAATGTCAAACTCAATAACATACTCAATCTTACCTAGAAGATAAAAAAAAAAAATTAGTTCCATTTAATTTTTCAATTTACTTAATTGTTGATGCATAGTACTAACTATGATTAACTCAACAAAATTTTTCAGAAATTAGTCTAAAATTTTAATTAAAATCCAAGTCTCTTATTCAAAGATAAAAGATTTATGATTTTATCATTTGAGTTAATTAGAACCGATGATAATAGCAATCATCATAGAGCATATATCATAAATTCAAATCTTATTGTATTCATTAAAAAATAAATAAAAATCTAAAGGGTCCAAAAATAATTTCCGGCCAGTAATTAATGGTAGAGTTACAAACTGTTGTGGCTTGCTCCATATTATGTACTCTGAACTCGGATCCATAACAAAGTGTTGCCTGTTTTATTCGGGTTAGAGGTGACAAGTGCTTGTGAGGATCGATCTGTACAACACTGCAGGGTTAACATGTCATATCTTATTTTAAAACTTGTTTATGATTTATTTTTAGAACAAACTTGTTTATGATTTAAATAAAAATAAAAAACAAAAACACCTAAACTGAGAAAAAGAAAAGCCAACTCTAAAGAACCTTTCATCTTTTCTCTACCTTCGCCACTGGAGTAAGCTTGAACACTGCCAACGAGAACCATGCCTCAACACTTAATAACTAAAAAACCGATTTGTATTTCTTTGGAAACCCACGTGGATCATACAAGGGTTCAAAAAATAAATTGTTGACCATTGCGTCCTGGTCACTCTATTCAACCATCCCAAGAGATGCACGTCTAACTGTCGAGCTAATCATATTTTATCTATTAAATATCAATTTGATCCAACAGCTTCAAGGAAGTGATAAAAAAGAAATGCTTTTTGATTGGCAGATAAAACTCACTTTCTTAGGCTTGGACAGTAAACATCATCTACAAATTCACATAAAATGGAGAGAATCCATTCTTAAGATTTAGTTTTTATATCTAATATTCTTACTTTATACCACCTCATTTCAAAATTTAAGTAATGTGACATCAGATCTATTTTTAGGTTTGTAAGAGCATCTGCATCCGATTTTCCTATCTCATCTTATTTTACCATCCTAAAAACCTACTTTATCAATTATACCATACTATTTTACAATATCCCAACAACCCAAAACTCTATTTTCCTCTTCTACTCATTAAAATAATATATTTACGTAATAAAATATATTTTTTATTTTTTTTATTTTTTCTCAATTTTCTCCCCCACGGGCGTCATCCTCCATTCCTTTACTTTTCACCTTCTTCCAGCCTCCTTCTCCAAATCCATCATCCATATCAACCCAACTCCTCCACACAACTCCTCCATCATCCATATCAACAACCCAGATCGGCGAAACAGAAAAGAAAAGAAAAAAAAAAAAAAAAAAACCATTAACCAGCAAACCCAGAAATTTATATACCAGAAACAACACCACGCCACAAACCCAGAAAAACCACAAACCCACAAACCGTTCCACGCCACAAACCCATAAACCCAGAAATTTCCCAAACCTAGAAACCCAGAAAAACCATCCACCGATCTTCGCCACGCCACAGCCACCACAACGCCGATACCAGTAAACCTAGAAAAAAAAGAAAAAAAAAAAAGAAACATATACCAGCAAACCCACACCGGATCAGAATGCCACAGCCACCACAGCTCCACCGATCTCCGTCACGCCACAGCCACCACAACGCCAATACCAGCAAACCCAGAAAAAAAAAAAAAAAAAAAAAAAAAAAAAAAAAAAAAAAAAAAAAAAAAAAAAAAAACATATACCAGCAAACCCACACAGGATCACAAGGCTATAGCCACCACAGCTCCACCGATCTTCGCCACACCACAGCCACCACAACGCCGATCACATATACCAACAAACCCAGAAAAAAAAAAAAACCATTAACACCCACATCGGATCACAACGCCACAGCCACCTCAGCTCTACCGATCTCGTCACCCACCGATCTCCGCCGTGCCAATCTCGCCACCCACCGATCTCCACCCCGCCGATCTCCACCACGGGGTGTTGGGTCTGAAGAGAGCATATGAGAAAGAAAGAAGGAAGAGAGAGAAAAGAAAAAGAAAAAATGAGGGAGGAGAGAGAAATGGTCAGGTTAAAAGGAGAGAGGAGAGAGAAATGATAGTATTAAAAAACTATTTTTTTTTTGCAATTCAGCTATAGTACCATCTTACATTTGAGATGGTACTGTAGCTATATCTCAAATTTTTTTAGCATTTTAGCATATGGCCTTCCAGTTGTTGGCCTTTTTTTGGGCTTGTATGCCAAATGTGCCTTGCATTTGGCATATAGCAATCTGAATGCGGATGCTCTAATATTTAACTTGAACCATAAATTGATTTTGTTCAAAATAGATCCTAATTCATCAAGAACTTGAAGTTTTCTTTGGCCAATATGAGCACAAGCATGGCAACAGAAATTCTAGACCAAAGAAAAAGTCAATGATAAAAATTGAGGTAAAATGAATTGTTAAGTTTATTAGGTTAGTTTTAATAAATTCTTATTTATTTGTGGTTGATACAATGAGTTTTTTTTTTCTTTTTTTTTGAAACATACAACGAGTTTCTATTTGCATTTGAATATTATTATGTGTATTTAGAAAGTCATACAATAATAAGACTTGATTTTAAATAAGAAGGGAGTCTGAAATTTTTTTTTTTTTTTTATTGATCAAAATTTCATCTTGCAGGTTGGTTCCTCCGGAAGAAAACTGATTATTTTTCTGCTATATTTTAATTTTGTCCCTTCATACAGTGTCATCTATACCAGCCTCTCGTATTTTCACATTCATAATGTGTGGGTCAAGAGATTTGAATGACCGGTATTGTTTAGGTGCCTGAGATATAATGGCAATAAGGTGGTTGGTATTGTTCAAGTGCATGAGATGTGTTGGTACAAACAAAATAATAATGGAAATAATACAATGAGAAACTGAATAAATACTTCTGAATGTTATTATTTTGAAGAAAAATTATACAATACTATTTGGACTGATGCGCGACACTAACTCTCTTTAAAGAGATTCAAACCCTCAATTGGTTAATCTTTGTAATCTATGCATACCTTCTCTGAAATGTATACCGGCTCATTAAGCCTTTCGTATTTCACATTCATAATGTATGGGTCAAGAGATTTGAATGACAGGTATTGTTTAGGTGTTGGTGCAAACACAATAATAATAAAAATAACATAAAGAGAAACTAAATAAATACTTCTAAATATTATTACTTTGAAGAAAAATTATACAACACTATTTGGACTGAGATGCGGCACTCACTCTCTTTAAAGAGATTTAAGTCCTCAATTAGCTAATTTTTGTAACCGGTGCAGACATTCTCTAGCTTATCTCCCCCTAGGATACAATAACTCAACAAATGTCGTATAGTTAGAATAACCTCTGTACAAAGTGTATAAGTTTAAAACTCCATAAGAAAGAACGCTCTTCTTCCATATTAACTCTCATAACTTTATATTTACTCTGTAATTTATTTCATTTTAATTAAATAATATTAAAATGTTACAACAAGATGTAATTGCAATTAACATTAGTACTTAGTTTTTTCTTGATTTTCCTCTTTTTTTTTTTCTTGTTAGTAACATATGATATAATTGAAATTAATTTCTCAAGTGTAATTCTTATGGTGTGCCAAAAAATGAGCAATATAGATGTGCCACATAGAGAACTTCTAACATATTTTTTTGTGATGGAACTATGATATGCCTCCACATCCCAAGGGGCATCAGCTAGTTTATCATCAAACATAGGGTCGACTTCTTTTATTTTTCATACACTATCCTAGTTATGAATTATGATTCCAAAACAATAGGTTTCAAATCGAACTGGTTTTGGTTTGTTATAAGAGCATTCACATCAATTTTCCCAAATTTTTAGCTAAACAAAAAAACACTAATTTTTCACGCAAGTTTAATTGCACTTATTAATAGGGCATTGTTTGATAGAGATCTAGTGCTTAGATTTTTTTATAAGAAAGTATTAATTGTATATATCCTCTTGCTCTTATACTTTTCAATGTAAGAGCATCTGCATCAGTAGATGCATAATTTCTATCCATTTTGGACGAAAAAACATGTTTTTTTCTATTTTACACACCCACTTTTACAAAACACCCACATTAGTTTGTCTATTCTGCACATTTCTTCAATAAAATATTCATTCTTGAATCAATACCCAACCACCATCAACAATTAGAGCAGCAGCAATATTCAACCAGCCTCCATCAACAACCCACACAACCACCACCATCAAGCCAGTCTCCATTATCAACCCACCCATCAAAATCCCAAAACCACTAATCAAAATCATCAAAACCTACTAATCAAAATCCCAAAACCCACTAATAAAAACCATCAAAATCCACGGATCAAAATCACAAAACCATCAAACAAAGATTGAGCTACATCAACGATCAGAGCAGCAGCAAGGCGAAATCAGCGGTGAGGCGAAACCATCAACGATCAGAGCAGCAGTGATCGGCGAGGCAGCGGCGAGTGAGATGATCGACGGTGGCACAGTTGTGGCGAGACTTGAGAGAGCAACAAAGATCAGTGGAGGCGGCGAAAGCGTGAGGTGAGAGTCAACAACCCGAGAGAAAAAAAGAGAATGAGATGGAGAAAGAAAAAAAATATATATATCAAATACAAGAGCTACACTAACCATGCATATATGTACAATTACTGTAGCAATTGTACAGTACAATGTTAGGAAAGAGATGATGTAATGATACTGTAGAAATGTTGACGGCATATATTTTGAGATATGGTTGCAGTTGCAGCACTCTTGTTGTTTTTTTACTATAAATATCCTTATCAGGTAGTCATTTGATCACTGCGAGAACCACATCAGAGAGTTGATACTTGAGATAGTTTTCACTTACAGACACAGTTACAGGCCCAATATTGTTTCAGCTGCTACGTACCTACACAATTGATAACTGAGGTACGCTTTCTTCATCTCGTTATAATTAGCAACTGAATAATCTTTTTATCTGCACTTGAAAATTAGTGACATGCCGTATATGTCTGAGTTACACTATTTTTTTCACTATGAACATGTGAAAACCTAAAACAATGAGACAAATTTGCAAAACATTTAACCTTATGACTAAATAAACTAAAAGAAACCAAAGAGAATGAGTCAGAATCTCCTTTTAAGATGGCAACAATTAAATTCAGATCAGCAACTAACTGTAGAACCTGTGATGTTGCCAAAGTATAAATTGCATCTTCTTGCTCTTATACTTTTCAAAATTAGATTTCTAAGCCGACAAAAAAAAAAAATTTCTCATTGGGGACCCAGAGTGTGATAAAGTTTATAAAATGATAGGAAAAGAGATGACGTAATATACTATAGAAATGTGGACGTCAGAGAGGAAAACGTGTAAACTAACCAAAGACCAAAGATGAATTTTTCTCACACAAATTCGAAACATGCATATCAACCGTTTAACTCAAATCTAAATTAAAAATCAACGGTGCGATGAGAGTAGAAGCTGAGCACTCAGTGTGATATGACTGATTTCAGTAGCACAATAACCCATTTCTAGATCAACGGCTATAATCCAAAATTAAGACCCAATCTGACGGTGAGGATTACATATCAAAGATCTGATATCCTCAACGAGTCTATTCAGTTATCACTTCAGACGCTCAGAGTTCAGATTGAAAGGTTCAAGGCTTCACCTTCCCGCTTCCTCACCTCTTCGGTTCTTCAGTCTCAGTGACAAACTCTCTCAAACTCTCAGTCTCATTTCTCTATTTAGTATTTTGGTTCGCTATTCAACACTCACTAAACATATTCTCCAAGTCCAAACCCTAGCCACCTCCAATGCCGTAGCCTAGGACTGTTACTGGGTCGGGTCGGGTCGGGTTTACTGTGACTCGAAACCCGACCCAACACAAATCGGGTCTCACTGTTTGAAAACTGACCCGACCTGAAAAATCGGGTTGGTAATTGGGTCGGTTTTCCTGGTCTCGGGTCGGGTCTCGGTTTGCTTTTTTTTTTTTTTTAGTTTATCTGTGTTCTTCATGGTTTTTGGCTTTGCATGCTAAATTACAAAAAACATTGTCAAATATGGTGGTGGCATAGAAAAGAACTTGACTCCATTATTTAATATTTTCCAACTTTTTCGCCGAGTATGAATGAGTGAATGTTTCCCAATTATCAGATTAGTTACACTCATTGTGCCTTAGAAGCCACGTAGAAAACAAGCAGTTTTTGGAGCCTTCTAAAGCCACTACCATTTTCATCCTAGTGATAATTGAGGGAATAAGATGAAAGTGAAGTGGCTGGAGTCTTTCTAATAGCAAAAGAAGACCCCTATAGATCATTACATCACGCCACTTGGGCTAAAGTTTTTTCTTTCCCAATAAGCATACTTCTTTCCCGATAAGCATTGAAAAACTCTATGTACAACTAAAGTAATTACAAAAGAGCTTCCATTTCCAAACTCCAAGTGAAAGTTGCTCCAATATTTTCCACCTACAGCACCAAAGGGGAAAAATCAATAATAAACAAGTCATTTAATAGAAGTCAAATTTAATAGAAGAAATTACATTTCTGACTTTTTTTTAGATGACTAATTTTTACAAAGCTTCAGGGATGAGAGCTTTAAGTAGCAAAATTCCACAGTGAACCTAATATCATATTAATTAATCCTAACACAAACAGAATCCAAGAAAAACTCACCAATGTATGTAAGTAGATCAGTCAAGATTAGTAACAGTGCTTGATGGTGAAGGTGATGCTGCTGAAGGTGAAGCTAACTTCGCTTCCAAAAAAGCTTCAAAACATTTAGAACAACAATATATATTAAATTCCATTTAATGTACTAACAAGATATATTAAATACACAAAATATATTAAATTTCAATTAAAACACAAATTAATAAATTTTAAGAACATTACATTTTCCATAATCTTCAAATAGCTCAACATCATCCATGGCTTGTTGAAGTGAAATTTGCACTAAAGATTGAAGCCAATTTTGAGTACATATGAGAGATTGTACCATCTCAGGGGCAAGTGAACTACGGAATGGGTCTAGTATACGTCCTCTCGTACTAAATGTCGACTCAGAAGCCACAGTAGAAACAGGCACAGCCAACACATCTCGTGCCAGTCGAGATAGTATACTATACTTATTAGTACTACACTTCCACCAAGCTAGTATATTAAAAGTTTTGTCATTTTCCCCTTCAATATTCTCCATCAAGTATTTTGCAACCTCATCTACACACCCAACAGGTTGTTTTCCTTGCCTAAAAGCCTTGTATTGAGAGGCAATAAATCTGTTTGGATCATCATCATCATCATCAACACCTTCCATCCTTGATATCTCACTCACACTTTGTATAGACACATATGATGAATGAGTTAAATTATAATGCTCATACAAGCGTTTCAAAACATTTTCCACATGGTCAGTAATAACCTTAGCAACATTCTCCCCATACAAATTTGATAAACAATAATTCAAATAATCCAACTTCTTTCGAGGATCAAGCACTACAGCAACATACAAAAGCACATTTCCCTTCTTTGATGAATCCTCCCCACTCCCCCAATACTTGTCAAACTTCTCTTTCATTGTTTTTGCCATTGAGTATAAAAAATGGTCCTCACTCCTAGAAAAGAGATCTATCTTTCTTTTAATCATATATATCTCATCAAAGAAAGCATTTGATGTCACATACAAGGAACCCGAAAACCTCTTTGTGGCATTATAAAAAAGTTTTAAAAACTTAACAAATTTTCTACAAGTCTCCCAATCATCCTCATTTGGAGGTCTCCTATCATAGTCCCCATCCCGAAAGTTTAGAATATAATCAAGATCCTCATATTCCATCCGCTTGAATGCATGTTCGAACTTTTCAGCATTTTCCAACATTTTATAAGTAGAGTTCCATCTAGTGGCCACATCCAAACATAGAATAGCCTTTGACTCTATTTTTATTTTCTCCACACACCTCTTAAAGGTTTGTAACCTATTTGGAGAAGCTTTTACATATCTAACTGCATGACGCACCCTATCAATTGACTTATTATGATATTTTAAGCCATCGGTCACAATAAGATTCAGGATGTGAGCACAACATCTCACATGAATAAATTCATTCCCTAAAACAGTACCTTTCCACATATTAGTAGCTTCTTTCAAGTAACTAATGGCTACGTCATTTGAGGAAGCATTATCCACCGTCAAGATGAAAATACCCTCAATATTCCACTCTTCTAAACAAGATTCAACCATTTTGCCAATGGTTTTCCCCTTATGGTTATCAACAATACAAAAATTCAAAATTCTTTTATGTAACTTCCAATCATCATCTATAAAATGACAAGTAAGACACATGTAATTAAAATTTTGTATTGAAGTCCATGTGTCAGTGGTAAGCCAAAGCCTACGGCCTCTCAAGGCATTTCTCAACTTATCCTTCTCTTCAAAATAAATTCGACTCACATCTTTAGCTATTGTGAAGCGAGATGGAATATTAAAATTAGGTTGGAAGACATTACAAAACCTTCTAAATCCTTGATTCTCTACAAACCTAAATGGAAGCTCATCCAATATGATCATCTCAGCAAGAACTTTTCTACCCACAACATTTGTAAAAGTCCTAGGCACTAGATTTCCCTCCTCTACATCCTTGGACAATGGGTCTTGTCCATCATGCAATTCATTATAAAGATATTCAGGACAAATGGGTGTATGGTTTTTTAAATTAGATGTCCCATAAATTTTGTTATCAGCCATGTACTCCTTGCTACAATATATACATCTTGCCTTAGTTCTACCTTCCTCATCTATAAACTTCTCAAAGTGGTCCCAAGCCGTTGATGGTGATTTTCTCTTATTAGGATTAGAAGAAGATATCACCTGAGGTGGACGAGGAGGTCTCATGGTTGGTCTTGTAGTGGCAACATCAGGTTGTGTAGGCTCCATTGAATCCTTGACCTAGTATCACACAAAACAAATCAATCATTAAACAATGCATTCACAAAAGAAAAAAATAGAGATTATCTTACTTCCTCATATAATAAAAAAGGGCAATGAAATGTTGATTTTTTTTTCAAAAATATTTTTTTTCTTATAAAAAAAAGATGATTTACAAATGTAAAATTTAATTAGTAATGTCCCAAATTGTCATGCAACTATGAATAACAAGATTATCTTATCAATGCTAAAAATCTAATTTGACCATTCCTCATATAACACAATGATCCTACATTACCATCAAAATATAGACAACACAAAAGAATAAATTAATATAACTGCCACTTACAACTAAAAATGCTAGAACCCTGCACCAAACTAAAACTGTATAGATCCTTTTGCTCTTCAAAATAAACGGATGGAAAGTCCACTGCAACAGAACATTCACATTATTAGGATTTCTTTTTTTTTTTGGAAAACTTAATAAAAGTGATCCTGCACAATTGAAACTGAAAGGGAAATAAACCTTAGTGAAAGAAGATATGGCATACTTAAGAAATGGGTAGCAACAATAGGAAATTATTTAACAATCAGTTAAGTTATAAGCAGCCCATACAGAAAATTAATTAGACAAAATTCTAGACAAAATTTAAAGCATTTAACAACTATATAATGGGAACCACTAGAAACGATAATACACTAAGGTATGCGAATAGGTTTCTCTATATCTGAGTCACAAAATTATTGCATGTCATCACCAGTATTCCAATGTCCGAATTGTCTACCAAGTACCAAATACAACCAGCCATTAATGGTCATTGAATACTAGAGAAGAGAGGTCTAAACAATTTTAAAAGAAAAAGAAAAAAGAAAAAAAGAAGAAGAAGAAAGAAAACCTTCAAGTCTTCAACCAAATACTTTAATGTATAAACAAACTTTAAAAATGAAAAAAATCTAGGAACTAAAATATCGTCATACTATATGGTTTTTTTTCTTCTTCTTTTAACATGCTTAGCTATTTAGTACTGTCATGACTATTTAAAGTAACAAGTTGAACATATGGGTACAGCATTTGAGAAGACACTTTAATTACCCTTATATTTTGCAAATTAACTAAAAGTCTAAAACAATGTCATATTTTAATTCTAAGTAATAGAAAATTACATTTCATAAAAGGACCCTCAGCACGCATGGACATTCTTTGAAATCAAAAGATTGGTTCAAGACTACACATGCACAATCTAATTAAAAGACATATAAATCAACCCAAAACCATGTCAAACACTTGAAGATGTTTTAAAATGCCCAGCTAGCTTACATCAAGCTTTGCGGTTGAAAGAAACGAGATTGAAATGTCCAACACATGCACACAATTACTCTATACAATACAAAAATCACAGAGTCACAGCCAACACATGCACACAATCACAGTCAGATTCACAGCCAACACATGCACACAATTACTTTAGGATCCTTATTCGCACAAAACCATCATCATCGATTATTTGCAGGTAAATACTAAATATGAATGAGGTTATTCTGTCGACCAACATCATCGATTATTTTCATAGATAAAAGAGGGAAAAGAAGAGCTACCTAAAAATAAAAGTATACCTTAAGGTAAGCTTGAGATTATTTCCCTTCTTGTTAACAATACCGAGTAAAGAAGAAGAATAGTTTCCACGGGTATCCATTTTGACTCCTCACCCCACAAGATAAGGCTTGTCTAATAAAAACTGATTAATTATGCATTCACAGTTCCATTATCAGGAGATTCTTTCTCCCATCATACATAATAAGGATATACTTACATCCTTTGCTCATTATTTTTCCCAAGCAATCGACATAGACAAATTAAAAACCCAAAAAAAAAAAAAAAAAAAAAAAAAAAAAAAAAAAAAAAAACAGATCCAATCAAATCACAGTTGCAATCCACACAACAATTTCATAAACAAATTACAGAAACATCAAACCTTAAAACTTTTGATGCACAAATCAGATTCTTAAGATCTTTGTATGATTGAAGAGAGAGTAAACCCAAAAAGCAAAAAAAAAAAAAAAAAAAAAAATTGAAACTTGAAGGCTTTAGCCATAAACCCATTATTGAATAACAAAAACCCAATTCCTAAAAACTGAAACAGAAGCAAACCCAGTGATTCATATGCTAGAATATCCAAACACAAACGGTAATATATATGACCCGAAACGCTTACAAGTCCTCTTGCGGCGGCCACACCTCACACACAGTGTGTGGGTCTTGTTCCTCCTCTTACTGAAACTCCTTGTTCAACCTCTTACCAAAACTCCTTGTTCCTCCTCCTATTACCCATTTTCAAAACACACAGAGATAAAAATATCAGACACACAAACACAACAACACTATCAGTCTATCACACACACACAAACACAACAACACGGAAAAGATGACTTACACAGAGATAACCAAATTCCAGAGATGAGGGAGGCGGAGAGAAAACAACATTACAGAGTAGGGTTTTTTCAAAACATAAAATCGGGTTTAGACTAGTAATATTATACGACCCGTCTCCCGACCCGATACCGACCCGAACCCGAAAATAACCCGCAATTTAGACCCGAAACCCGACCCGAATACTCTCAGACCCGCCCAAAACCTGTCGGGTCGGGCCGGTCCGGGTCGGGTTTTCGGGTGGGCCGGGTCCTTGCTCAGTCCTACCGTAGCCCACTCCCTTCTCTACCTCCAATGCCGAGCCGTCGCCCCCACTGTCCACTCTTCTCTCTGTAGCTACCGCCGGTGTTTACTTGTCGCCGTGTACTCTTCACTGAGGCAGTTCTTACTCCAAACGCTTAGGTAATTGTTCTCTGTTTCTCATCATTCTTTTTTGTTAGTCACGTTGGTTTCATTTGTTATGGAAATCAAATGTGAAAATCAAATAAACCCAAATGTTTATAATATGAAACCCTAACTAAAAAAAACCTAGAAACCCTAACTATTTTACTTTTGTTCTTTGTTTTTTTTTTAATCAATTTTGATCCTGTTTTAATTTTATACAACATTGAAAGCTAACTCCAAGTAGCGTTTTCTGCCTTCAAGTTCGAAACCCATACACCCCCACGGTTTTCTTTAAGGTATGGTTTTTGCTTTCCTTTGTGTTTAGTGTTTAAGTTGAGGTTTTTTTTTTTTTTTTTTTTGGGTTAAATATGATACCCTAACTAAAGAAGACCTTGAAATCCTAACTATTTTACTTTTGTTCTTTGTTTTTTTTTTTAATCAATTTTGATCCTATTTTAATTTTATACAAGATTGAAAGCTGACTACAAGTAGCATTTTCTGCCTTCGAGTTCGAAACCCATACACACATGGATTTCCTTAAGGTATGGTTTTTGCTTTCCTTTGTGTTTAGTGAAAAAAAAAATGTAGTGATTGTGGTGATTGTTTCTTTTTACTAATAGACTTTTTCTTCTTTGGATTGACTTGAATGACCTTCATCCTGCAATTGATTTAGCTACACAAGTTCCTTTCATAAGCATCTTTTTAGTGGTTTCAATTGATTCGGGTAGTTCATTTGAACCACATCAGGGAGTTAATACTTGATAGTTTGCACTTACAGAGTGTTACAGGCTCAATATTGTTTCCCCTGCTTAGTACCTACACAATGAATAACTGAGTTACGCTTCCATAACATTTCCAAAATTTAAGTTCCTTTGTCTATCTATATATATATTTTTTATGTTCTCGTTATAATTAGCAACTGAAATAATCTTTTTTATCCTAAATTTTTAATATTTCTAAAAGCACCATCCAACTATATATAGTCACTGAACTTTTATGTGCAATATAGCATGTCTTGCCTCTCACAAACTATATAATAGATCCTGTGATTCTCAATCAATATTGAGCATTGCGTTCATTTACTGTATTTTAAATCGTAATTTTTTTTCCAGTGCCTGTCTTTTTCAATTCTTTGAATTAATTTTTAGCTTTGATTTGGTTAAAATGTTGATATAAATATCACCACCTTTCCCGAATTTAGGATAGATGGTGTCTTAGTTTTAAATCTTCAATGCCAGCACCATGCAAGAATTATTTGCTGAATTTTCTGCCGATCTATATATCATATCATATTATTTTACATATAATGAAAGTTGAGTTTAGAGTCATCGTGGTTAAGCCACATGACTTTACCAAATTATAAAAAATTTATTAAATTTATAGATTTTTAAAAAATAAAAAATGAATAGTATACTATCAGGACTCTAATTCATTTTTATCATTAAGTAGTTTATCTCTTTAAAAAAAATAAAGAAATAAAAAACTGCTTCATGACTGCTTCATGTAAGATTGTAAGTATAGATTAATAAAAAAAAAATATACAGATATTATTATTAATTTTTTACAATTTTTTTTTAGCTGAATAACCTTGATACTTATCTACAACTACTTCTCAGTCCTCAGAGTATATCTACTGGATCCGGATCCTCTCCATTTCTCTTTGAAATGGAGAGTGTCCATTTCATGGACAGGATTCATTTGACATTAATCTAGGGTCTAAGATGTGCCACGTCAATTAAAATGTTAAAAACTTAACTCAACAAATTCAAACTCTGGTTAAACCAAGGATAACTCAGCATATTCTTTTCTCTCGCCAGCCCATCTGAAATTTCCAATTCTCTTCTCCAAGGATTTTCTCTCTGCATCCCACGGTCCTCAGTGTCGCCGGTGCCACCAGCCATCGTGCCAAGCCACCGCTGTTGCGCGGGCTATGTCTCACACCAACCTAGCATCATCGGAAAGTGCCGCCCACCTGCACACATAGGCACTACCCAGCATCACCGGACTGCTCTGCTAGAACAGTCACTGCCCAGTAAGTTTCCCTCTCTAATTTTTTTATTGATAAGCTCTGTTTGGTTGTTGAAAAAATGAAGGGAAAAAAAACTATGATACCACTATTTTTGATTGATTTATTGGTGCTAAATATGGTTTCTTTCTTTTGTTTTTGATAGAACGGTTTCTTTGTGTTTGTGTGTGTTTTTAATTATTTTTTTTTTAAGCTTTTGGTTTTGAGCTTGGTGGGGTGTTTCAAATTTGGGGGATTTATAGATTGTTTTGATCTAAATTTGTTCTAAAAGCAATGGGATTTATGGGTTATATTTTTTATTCCATGCCTAAGTTTCTTGAGACTAGGATAAAAAACAGTTATGGATCGTTTTGATTTGAATTTGTTCTAAAAGCAATGGTTTCTTTTTTTTGTGCTATATTTTTTCAGTGGTTGGTTTTGAGTTTACATATTGAATTCAGCAGGTGGTGTTTCAGCTTTCTAAGATTTATGGGTTGTTTCAATCTGAATTCGTTACTAAAACCAAATGTAAGGGTTTAGTAAATGGTTTGCATATGCTCTGTTTTGGAACTATAGTTTGTAAAGGATAACCATTGAAGTTGAATTTAATTCATTTTTCGCTGTCAATTTTATTTAATAATGATTTAAACATGTGAATCCACACATAATTTATTTCCAATTTTTTAAGAGTGCTTTCTTATCTATAGTTTATTTTAATTCAAAATATAATTAAAAAGGAAAAAAAAAGAAAAAAGAAAAAAAAGAATTTCCTCAACTACTAAGACTTTTGACTGTAGTCATCCTTCTTGGGGGGGAGGAGGGGGTGGGGTGGGAGAGGAGAATGTTCTTAAAAGAACCTGGAGTTGGTTTCTTTGAAAAATAGTGTAGTGATTCTTTTAAGATTGAAAGATACCTATTTGTTCATAAACCATACAATCATTCACAAACCTCACAAGCACAAACACACTCATAAACCCAAATCTCATTGAGAATCAATGTATTTCTATTAGTCCAAACCGCTATTAGAGCTAATGCTGTCACAGCAATAACAAACATTGGAAATTTGGGGAAATGGGCAAATTATAACAGAAAATCTTGATCCTAATGTAATCATCTTGTATTTGAGAGGATGCCTTAAGGATCCGAATTTTGGAAATTTTTTTATTGATAAGCTCTGTTTGGTTGCTGAAAAAATGAAGGGAAGAAAAACTATGATACCGCTATTTTTGATTGATTTATTGGTGCTAAATATGGTTTCTTTTTTTTTTTTTTTTTTTTTTTTTTTTTGATAGAACGGTTTCTTTGTGTTTGTGTGTGTTTTTAATTTTTTTTTTTTTTTAAGCTTTTGGTTTTGAGCTTGGTGGGGTGTTTCAGATTTGGGGGATTTATGGATTGTTTTGATCTAAATTTGTTCTAAAAGCAATGAGATTTATGAGTTATATTTTTGATACCACGCCCAAGTTTCTTGAGACTAGGATAAAAAACACAAAAAGGAAAAGCATAAGCAAAGCTAATTTTTTTTAGAATAAACGGCAGAAGCAAAGCTAGTTTAAGAGAAAGGATGGGTGAAGAATTAATTATTGGAAAACACTCCATATGCTTTGCATAAGTTAAGAAAAAAGACATGAAAATGACAACATAAAAGAAAGGCATGGTTCCAAGAGAAATACCAAGTGCAGAATTATCTGTGTGTGTTTTATGCTGTGGTTATTAGAATGCTTGGTTCCATCTTTTTGGTTTGTGGGTATTTCTTTTGGTCTCACTGTTATGTAAATGTATGTGCTTTTGCATGGATTTTGATTTTATTTTTAATTGTTCACTCTATTATGAAAGGTTTAGGAAATGTATTGTGAATGTCTCTTTGTTTTCCTTGTCATGCCACTGATTGCAGAATTGGGTGTGTGAAAATTGTCCTTTGTAGGAATGGAATGAGCAAGTTGTTTAACATGAGGCAAGTCAAAGTGATCAAGCTAAGATTGAAAGTTGTGAACTTTGGATGGAATGTATAGTCAAGAAGCAAGAGGTGCAATGTGTAGTCAAGCAATAGGCACACCAATTGTAGAAGTTTCATGTTATTATAATCATGTAATTAAAGTGTATATTTCAATGGAATTCTTGTTATGTGACCAAAGTGTACATTTTAATAAAATTTGTTCATTTTTTATTATATTCCTTTCTTGTCTACTATGTTGGATCAAATTTCATGCGACATCAAAATTGATCAATTTGGAGCAATTGCTCTATTTTTTATGATACTCTGACCTTGTAGTCATGTATGTGGTACAAATTCCATTGGTTTATGGTTTCTATAAAACAACGCATAAATGGGAAAATTTGTCTTGCACAGGTGCATACATAGTTGCAATGCTTCAAGGGAAAATAATTGGTCACATTTATGAACAATGATTGACTAAAAACTACTCAAACATGTACATATAATAAACCAACATATATGAGTACCTTCATAAGCCAACTATGAAAACTATTCAAATGCTACTACAAATTATGCAAACGCTTGTCAAAGTTGTCCTACAAGCTAAGAATATATCAAATCTAAATCTTTACTAAAACTGAAAAATTAGCCTTGCTAGCTTCAAAATACGTTGTCTTCAATCAGTCATGGAATACTTCAAAACCTTTTCTTGATAACAAGTGTGTAAAATTTGGTACACGAAGCTTTGCATATATCTTGCACTTGACTTCTTGAACAACTATAACCTTCTCTACAGACTTTTGTACAGATACCCTTCGACTTTTAATAGATGGCTGCTAGCTGCTTCAACTCATTTTCTATAAAAACAAAAATCAAATGCATTATGACAAAAATACATACCATCAAATAAAAGTTCTACACATATAGCAAACATGCTATAACAAACTATAAGTGATTCACATACTCAACCATGATAAATAGCCATGATACATAAAGCATATGATATAATGTAGGAGTAAATTCAAGCATGCCAAGATGCAAAACTGATATGATAAAAAATTAAATGATAATTCTACAAAGCACTACTGATAACAAGTAATGTTAGGGACATAAATTTCGGCAAGGTACTTAAAAGTATTGTTAATGCACAAAGAAGTTCAAAGAAGCATGTTTTGCATTAAACCAATCATCAAGCATTATTGTTAACCAAGTTCTTAAATTTAGAATTAGTGCCAAGAACTGCAGCAACCATTCTTGAGGTAAAATTGATAAAGGTATGGGAAGGGTGGAATTTTTTTATAGAAGAATTTGATAATGGAATGAACATATCACAAAGCAGTTCTATAAAATAGAAGAGTTACACCTCGAAAGAGCATTTGACCCCATATTGACTTCTTCCTATTAGAACCTAAAAGTGTTGACATTGACAAGTTAATTTGAAAGTAAAAGGTTTAATTCAGCTTATAAGCTAAAATGGTAAAAGTTAATGACCATATGTGTCATAATGATGAGGAGCAAGAGTTCGGAATTAGGCAAAGCAGAAAAAAAAAATCAAATACTAAAATAATTTTAGTAACGAATTCAGATTGAAACAACCCATAAATCTTACAAAGCTGAAACACCTCCTGCTGATTTCAATCTGTAAACTCAAAACCAACCACTGAAAAAATATAGCACAAAAAAAAAGAAACCATTGCTTTTAGAACAAATTCAGATCAAAACAATCCATAACTGTTTTTTATCCTAGTCTCAAGAAACTTGGGCATGGAATAAAAAATATAACCCATAAATCTCATTGCTTTTAGAACAAATTTAGATCAAAACAATCCATAAATCCCCCAAATCTGAAACACCCCCACCAAGCTCAAAACCAAAAGCTTAAAAAAAAAAAAAAAAAAAATTTAAAAACACACACAAACACAAAGAAACCGTTCTATCAAAAAAAGAAGAAGAAAGAAACCATATTTAGCACCAATAAATCAATCAAAAATAGCGGTATCATAGTTTTTTTTCCCTTCATTTTTTCAGCAACCAAACAGAGCTTATCAATAAAAAAAAATTAGAGAGAGAAACTTACTGGGCAGTGACTGTTCTAGTAGAGCAGTTCGGTGATGCTGGGCTATGAGATGTGGCCCCCGTGACAAAGGTGGTTTGGAACGAGGGTCATGGTTGCAGCGGCAATGGTAGGGTTGAGCAAAGAGTGAAGCTTGGAGATGAGTTGGAGAAGAGAGAGATTTTGAAAAAATAAATTTAGATCGGTGGGTTTACTAAGTAAACGTTAACCATAGTTGAGTTTGAGTGTTTTAGGTTTTAATTGACGTGGCACATCTTAGCCCTAGATTAATGTCAAATGAATCCTGTCCATGAAATGGACACTCTCCATTTCAAAGAGAAATGGAGAGGATCCGGATCCATATCTACTTAACTGACATTACTAAGATAGACTCACGTGTTCCTATTCCAATCGAAGCTAAACCCAAAAGCCAGTTTCTATCTGTGAGTTTCTCTCTCTCTCTCTCTCGCTCTATATATATATATAGTTTTGTTTGTCTTTTGTTGGCTTTTCTGTTTGGTTAGAATGATTCTTTTGTGAAATTTCTTGTGCAAGTGAAGTGTGTATTCTAACAATGTGACTATAACCCATGTTTTTATATGCTGATTTTGTAAATGGGTACTCCTCAAATTGGTTTATTTCTAATAATTATGTGAATTTGATTGTGTGTGTGAGGTTTTATGCGTTAAATTTGATCTGGGTATTTCCTGAATTTACATGGGTGTGTGACTCTTTGTTTGTTGACTAATGATCGGTTATTCTAAAATTCCTTTGTTACTATATATTGCAGAGGGGTTTCCATGAGAGTATGAAAGATGAAGGCTGGGAAGATTTTCTTGCTTCTTCTTTGTTTGAATGTGATTACCATTGGAGTGGTAAAGAAGCTCCCTTTTGTGTTTTGTTCCTTACATCTTTGATTTTTTTTTTTTTTTTGGTATTAATTTTAATAATTGATGGTATACTACTCCTTCGCTTCAAAGCTTATAAGGCAAAAAGTGGGCAAAGCTTATAAGGCAGAAAGTGGGGGAAGATTCTTTCGATGTGGGACTCCGAGGACGTTGCAAGGCATGCCACCCAAAGGGTAGGATGTTGCAAGCATGCCCAAAGTATCTACAATAATAAATAAACTTAAATTAAAATTCTAAATTAGAGTTATAATTTTGTGCTATGTGTCTTAAATTATTTATTCTTAAAAAGTTTTATTTTTTAATTTTATAATCAAATGTGGGATCACATCATAAATATTTATCCAAGTAAATTATTAAGTACAAAAACCAAAGTGTTTAGAATTAGTGAATCGAAAAAAAAAAAAAAAAATAAAAAAAAGTGCTTCACAATAAATAAATAAAAATTGACAATTTATATTTTATACCTAATAATATCTTTACAAAATTTTTTAAAGAGTTAACAAAATATAAAAATAACTATCAATAGTATTTAAATTATATAAGGGAATTATATTATGCATCTTATTGTATATTTTTAAGTGTATTCATACATGTGCGTGGAGTTACAAGCTAGTATTTATTAACGGACAATAACATGTGTTGCCCCTCACAAACTTTAAATATAATAGTTGCTCCGATTCTCAATTAAAATAATAATTTTAGTGTGATAAACTCTCACACATTTTGCTACAAATGTCTTATAACACAGACTGTAATTGATTGTTTGTTACTATCACAAAAATGATAAATCCCCAGTTTGTCACTGTCTTTTAATTTGTAATTTCTATTATATTCTCTTTCCAGTGTTTGCCTTTCTTTCAATTAATTCTTAGCTTGAATTTGCATTGGAATGTTGATACAAATATCACAAATGAAAATCATCGGTCTCGTTTTTACATTTCATTTTAAACTTTATAATATGTCATGTATCTAGTCTCCATTTCTGTCGCTTCTAAATTTTTGTTATTTTATATTAAAAGATGTGTAATAATATGTGAATGGTGAAGTATAATGTGAGCACTCATGGTATAATAAAACAATTTTATTCAGAATATCATCACCTTTCCCTTATCTAGGATAGATGGGAATTTTACCAGTCTCTTCCCCCGAATTCTATTATTTGGAAGCCAATTTGAGATTCAACTTATAATTTGATGTTAGGAGGGACAAAATTATTAATTTCTTGTAGGTTTTTTACACATGATAGAGTTATTTTATGATATTTTTTTCAAGTCAGATACAACTTATATAAATTATAATATTTTGGTTAATATAAATTCATAAAATGAAAAATCATGACATTTTTAAATTATATATATATATATATATATATATATATAATTGAAACTTGATAGTAACTAAACTTTTGAGTTTATTAGGTAATCATTTTTATATTTACTATTTATATACATATCTAAATGTTAAAGAATAAATTATTACATTTAGAATTTGTACTTAGTTTGTTAGTTTTTATCACTTTTGAAAGGCAATGATAATTTTGAGATTGAATCTCAAACCACGACTTGTCACTTTTGTGGCAGAAGGAGATTGTTATCTCACCAAGGCCCTACCTCTAACCCTATTTCAAATTTTTTTTTTTTTAATTTGTCTTCTTTTATTGGTAATTAAAGAAACTCACTATTCATCACACACACTCACACACTGCAAAAAAAAAAAAAAAAAAAAAAATTATGCGAATGGTAATATGAGCTTCGACCAACACGATTTGAATTTTTGGATTGTGTGCCTATTCAAGTCTCTAACTCTTGGAATTATCCACCCTTCTGCCAACACGCTTCATCTGTCTCTTAATCTTCTCATCTTCTCTGCGTTTCACATCTAAATTGCAGAACATTACATTAGATCAATCAATTTCCTTTTATTGTATATTTCTCTCCGATTAAACTCTTGAACTTCCTTGAATGCAATCTTGAGCTAACATGCTTTAGATATTCAAAAGACCTTTACAAAATAAGTAACATCCTTAATGAAAAAATAAAATTCACTTGAGATATTATTCACATGTCAAATTTCTTTAAAATAAGGTTTGGGGTGTTACAATTTAGTTCATTGATAATATATTGGAAAGATGAGTTCTAATTAGCTCAACTGGTAAAGTCTCTGATGGTTGTATAAGAGATCTGTAGTTCAATCCCCGCCATTGGTTGAAACTCTGTCTCTCAAAAAAAAAAAAAAAAAAAAATATATATATATATATATATATATATTGGAAAGAATATTATTAATCTATACATAACTAAAGTGAAAGTTCAACAATTAAGCTAATCTGCTTTAATTTTGTGTTACACTTTCTTAAATTAGATTGTAAAATTACTCTAATTTAATGCCAAGAATCCATACAATTTTAATACTTCCAATTTGCTTAGAGCATTTGCATCATCAATTCATGCAAAATTTTTTTTATTTTATTATAAGAACCTACTTCTACTATTTTACTTAATCACTTTTTAAAACACATCATATTAGATTATTTATTCAACATTATATTTTATTTATATAATTATTTCTCATTTTTATATTATTTTTGTTCTTTTACGTCTCCCTCTCTCCTCGTTAATTTTAGTAACCGTTTCTCTCCTCTCAACCCTCATGTCTCTCTCATCTTAGCTCTCTCTTCCAATGTCTCTCTCTAAGATCTCTCATCTTAGCTTTCTCTATGGCAAACAAAGAAATCTCTCTCTATCGCACTTGTTAAAGAATCAGAGACCTGAAGAAAACTCTGTGTGTGTGTGTGTGTGTCTGTGTCTCGAAGCTCATTGTTGTCAAATCTCTCTCATTTGAGTTTAGATGTTCCACCGCCATTGGGTTTGGGTCTCAAAGACAAGTGGGTTGTTGTGTTGCCAATCAGGTTTGGGTTTGACTTTAATTTTAGGTTTGGGTAGATGGGTTTTTCATTGATAGTTTGATTTGTGTCTTAAGATGATGATAGGAGCAATCATCATGGAGTGAATGTCACAAATTGGACTTTTATTGTAAACATAAAAGTTAAAATAAAAAACTATTATGGAATGAGTTTGTGCTTTAATTTATACTTGTGTGTAGCTTCGTGCATATGCACGAGTACAATTTTAAAAAGTTACAATTATATGGTTTAGTTTATGCATTTTTTTTTATAGAAGATGTTCAAATTATACTTGGTATTAACTTACACTTTTTATAAATCATAATGGTTTCTAAAATATATAATGGTTTCTCATTATATATATATAAATTTGGTTTTAGACTTTTCGTTTTTTGCACATAATAATTCAAAAACTTAGATGGACACGTAGCAGAAAATTGGATTCCAATTAAAATTCAATTTAGAATTTAATTAGTTTTAGACTCTTCGGTTTTCACACTTAACAATTCATTTGGCACAAAATAAAAAATTAACAACGTAGTTTCACCGTATATATATATTATTTTATAAAAGTTTTATCAACTAAGTAAAATATTATGCTTAAAAATCGAATGGCCTCGGACAGCCAAAATCGAATGGCCTACTTTTTATGTGGAGAAGACCATTATGTACTCGTGCATATGTGGAGAAAGACCATTATGTACTTGTGCATATAAATTTATTGTAAAGCATTTAGTCCTCGGACAGCCAAAATCGAATGGCCTTTCTCCAAACCTTATCAGTCTCCCCTATCTCCTTGGGCAAGATGTCATCCCTAAGGAATAGGACAATAGGATCCATCCAACTAGGTCCCACCCTAAGTTGATGAATCTGAACCTTCTCCTTCTTCATCCAGGCAGGGTTGCATAGATCCTCGACCAGGATGACCCAAGGTAGACTCTGCGCCGAGGACGTTGCAAGAGTGGCAAAGGAATCAGCATGTGTATTTATGCTTTTAGGGATTTAGTGTAAGGAAAAAGAGTCATATCCTGATTACAAGTGCCTAGCCTGGTTCAGGTACTCTTGCATTCTCACATCCCTACCTTCCAATTCTCCCTTTACTTAGCCTACAACCAACTTTGAATTTGAAAACATCTCCACTACTCTTCTTCCCATTTTCAGAACCATAGCCATTCCCACTAGCAAAGCCTCGTACTCGGCCTTATTGTTCGTGGCCGAGAAGCTTAGCCTTAAGGATTTCTCAATGATGATCCTTTTAAGAGATACTACAACCAGCCCCACTCCTGATCCCCTTTGGTTTGCTACACCGTCAATATACACCTTCCAAGATAGAGGCTCCTACAAGAAGACCACCCCAATTGATTTTCTATCCATGCTTGACCTTTCATCGTTTTCTTCAAATGAATGCTCAGCAAACTCAGCCACTAAATTGGCGAGGACTTAGCCCTTTATAGAGATGCAAGACATGTATTTAATATCGAAGGCTCCTAGGATCATTGCCCATTTTGCAACTCTTCTTGTGTAGTTAGCTTTCTGAAGCAGTGATCGGAGAGGGAGTTGGGTTAGAACCACAATAGTGTGAGTTTGGAAGTAATGTGAGACCTTTCGCGTAGCATGCACTACTGCCAAGATGGCCCTCTACAGTGGTAAGTAGCGAACCGCTGCCTCATGTAATGATTTAATCACATAATAAACTGGTCTCTGCACCCTATTATCATCTCGCACTAGTACTAGACTCACCACATGTGAGGCTATAGCAATGTAAGCGAACAAAACCTTATCCTTCTTGGGTTTGGACATAATAGGTGGCCGAGAAAGATATTCCTTCAATTACTGGAAGGCCAAGGAACACTCCTCCATCCATTCGAATCCCTTCCACTTATGCAACAATTGGAAGAAGGGCCTACACTTGTCCGCTGATCGAGGAATGAATCGATTCAAAGCGGCAGTCATTCCTGTCAACTTCTGGACCTGTTTGGGCTTTCGATCAGGCTGCAGGTCATTGATTACTCTAAGCTAATCTGGGTCGACTTTAATTCCATGATGGGTAACCATATAACCCAAAAAAATTTCCCGAGCTTACTCCAAAAGAACACTTAATGGCATTGAGACGCATTTGTATCTCTTCAATATCTCCGAGATCATTTATGTGCCCGGACTCCACCTTACTCTTTACCACCATATCTTTTATGTAGACCTCAATATTTTTGCCCAGTTGTGGTTTGAATATCCTGGTCATCATTCTCTGATAAGTAGACCCCGCATTTTTCAGCACAAAGGGCATCACTTTGTAATGATAATTTCCCGTGGGTGTAACGAAAGAAGTCTTCTCCTGATCATCTGAAACCAACGGTATCTGGTGATATCCTTAGAAAGCATCCAAGAAGCTTATATGAGGGTGGCTCGCGGTTGCATCCACTAGCTTATCTATCCAGGGCAAAGGAAAAGGATCCTTTGGGCAAGCCTTATTTAAATCCGTGAAGTCCACACACACCCGCCATTTTCCACTTTTCTTCTTCACCACTACCATGTTGGCCAACCACTCGGGGTAGAACACCTCCTTTATGGTGCCAGCCCACTTAAGTTTGAGTACTTCATCCTTGACATCATTGGAGTGTTCCTTGGAAGAGCGCCGAGGTGGTTGCCCTTTGGGGACGACAGATGGATTGACGTTTAAATGGTGACAAATAAAGTTTGGGTCCATCCTGGGGGCCTTGTAGGCGCTCCATGCAAATACATCGATATTCTTTCTAAGGAAATCAATCAGCTCTTCCTTCTCCCGATGAGGCAGCTGAACTCCGACCTGAAAGAATTTCTCTTCATCGTCACCAATGACAATTCTTTCCATCTGCTCGCATTTCATCCCTTCTTCCTCCACCTCCATGGACAGGACTGGCACCTTTGATTGCTATAAGTCCACCCCTGCAGAGGCCGAGGATTCACTCCCGGTCTGATGACTAATTGCGGCCACTATGCATTGTCTGGCCATGGATTGGCTCCCCACCAGTTCCTCAACCTGACCCCTAGACGGATACTTCACCTTTAGTGTAGGGGGAATAGGCATCTACCATAATGAAGTTCACTTCCACGGCCTCTGTCCCTGTTTGAACAAGTAGTCGGATTTGACCCTTTGGAAAGACAATATTGTCGTCAAACCCTATTAGAGGGGAATCATAGCAGGTTTGGTCCTCGAACCTCAGCTTCAGTCCCTTAAATAGGTCAGGGTACATGATCTTTGCGCCGCAGCCCTGATCTACCAACACTCTCTTCACATTGTACCCCCTATCCTGAGGGTGACTACCAAGGCATCATCATGTGGCTGCAAGGTCCTGACTTTGTCCTCATCGAAAAAGCTCAGAGCTAGTTGGACCCCCACTCTACTCCTCTTCGAATCAGGGGGCAAGTCATCGATAGATGGCTGAGTTATAGACATTACCCTAGATTGCTGAGAACCAGTCCTTCTTGGAGCAGCAAGAATGACATTAATTGTACCCAAAGGAAATCTTGTAGAAGTGTCCCTCTGAGCTCCAGACCCCAATTGACCACCATGCCCGCTGGGCTGATACAAGAATTGCTTCAATTTGTGACTCCACGACGTCCTACAATCTTCAGTAGTGTGCCCTCACTCTTGGTGGTATTGGCAGTGGAGACTTTGGTTGTGCTTCATAGGGTCTCCTCCTATCTTATTTGGCCATTGAAAGTATGGCTCATGCTTAATTTTTTCCAAGATTTGGTGTACTGGTTCTTAGAACACAGTACTGACTACCTAAGTAGTAGTAGACAATCTTGCCATCAAACCTTATTAGAGGGGAATCATAGCAGGTCAAGTCCTCAGACCTCAGCTTTAGTTCCTTAAATAGGTCAGGGTATATGATCTTTGGAAAGACAATCTTGTTGTCAAACCCTATTAGAGGGGAATCATAGCAGGTCAAGTCTTCGGACCTTAAATTCAGTCCCTTAAATAGGTCAGGGTACATGATCTCTGCACTGCTACCTTGATCCACCAACACTCTCTTCACATCATATCCCCCTATCCTGAGGGTGACCACCAAGGCATCATTATGTGGCTGCAAGGTCCCTACTTTGTCCTCATCGAAAAAGCTCAGAGTTGGTTGGACCCCCATTCTACTCCTCTTTGAATTAGGGGGCGAGTCTTCGATAGATGGCTGAGCTATAGACATCACCCTGGATGGCCGAGAACTAGTCATTCCTTGAGCAACAAGAATGGTATTAATTGTACCTAAGGGTGGTCTTGTAGAAGCGTCCCTTTGAGCTCCCGACCCGATTGACCACCCTACCCGCTAGACTGATACAGGAATTACTTCAACTTTCTAATTTTGACCAATTGCTCCAAGTGACTCCACAACGTCCTGCAATCTTCAGTAATGTGCCCCCGCTCTTGGTGGTATAGGTAGTGGAGACTTTAGTTGCGCTTCGTGGGGTCTCCTCCCATCTTATTTGGCCATTGAAAGTATGTCTCATGCTTAATTTTCTACAGAATTTGGTGTACTAGTTCTAGGAACATAGTATTGACTACCTGAGTAGTAGTAGATCCTGAATGCCTCGCAAAATCTCTCCGAGGTCGGTTGTTATTATACCTATCCGACCTGAAATCCCTTCTATCCTGAGGGACCACCTTAGCTTTCCCCTTTCCCTGTTGCTAGTCCTCTTTGACTTGCTTATACTCGTCAATGCGGTCCATGAGCCGACGCACACTCCTGACTAGTTTCCCGGTCAAAGATTTTCTCAGGTTGTGCTCGATAGGCAAGCCGACCTTGAAAGTCCTTATAGTTACGTCATCAAAATCCCCACCTATCTCATTGAACATCTCCTAGTACCTGTCAGAGTATGTTTTCAAGGTCTCCCCCTCCCGCATTACCATGGATAGCAAAGAGTCCAAAGGCCGAGGAACCCTACTGTAAGTCATAAAACGGGCCCCAAACGCACGAGTAAGCTCCTTAAAGGAGATGATAAAGCCTTCTTTCAGGCCGTCAAACCACCTCATCACCACAGGCCCCAAAATGGAAACACCTTGCACATTAGGGCGTCGCTCTTGGAATGTACAGCCATTCTTTGGTTAAAGTGGCTCACATGCTCCATGGGATCCGTCCTTCCATTGTACATAGTGAATGTTGGTTGAGTAAAACACTAGGGAAGCTTTCTCCCTTCAATTCTACGTGTAAACGGTGATTTAGAGATCTGATTAAGAGCCTTGCTCATAGCATCATTGCCTAGACCTTTGCGGGGTGGACTCTTACTCCTTCGTTTGTAATGACGGTCTTCATCGCACGAAAAAGACTCACTGGGAGGAGTCTTGGACCTGGGCTTGTAGTTACCATCTCCTTCATCATCAAAAGAAGGGTCAGAATCCAAGGGAGTCCTTTTTCGTCGCTCACAACGTAGCCTCTGGCGAAGACGGTTAATCTCCAACTGCAAGCTTCTGGTATTCTCCTCGTGAGAGATGTGACTCCTGCCTCAAGACTGGCTCCTACTAGTATGCGTGGTGTGCACACTAACCTCACGGTCCCTCCTTCGCTCAAGGTTGAGAAACTAATCTTAGCGTGAGGAACCGATAGACTCCTCCCGTTCTTGCCTTGATCCTACCATGGCTGGATGTTGAACTCACTAAAGCTCAAGCCTCCCCACAGACGGCGCCAATTGTAAGGGTGTAGTTTTGGTTCCTGAGCCCAAAGGAAAGAAGGATTCAAGCCCAAAGAGCGCAACACAATAAATTTGTAGAGAGTGGGCTTAAAAGCTATGCCTCAATGGATCAGGCCACGCGCACAATGGATCAAAGATATTAAGAAAGCAAAGAAGACAAGTTTAAAGCAAGGAAATCCTTCCTTGGCAAAGTGGGAGGAGAATACTCTTGTATATAATTCTTTTGTACTTGGATACAATTTAAGTTCTTGTTGCTACAGTGTGTTCTTTACAGATTTTCCAATCCTTTCTCCCTGGAGGGCCTTTTACATTATATAGCTCTCTTTAGATGATCTTGGCCCCCCATCTGTTGATCGTCCAGGCTACTACTTGAGTGCTTGTCCCATCGACACCTTCTCAAACCCCTTGTGAGTTGGGGTAGCCAAGGCAACACTGTTCAGGGGTCTCCTCCATATAAATGCAGCCAGGAGGTTAGGTGGGATGCATCAAATGTGATGGTAGCCCCCATCCCTTCAGTCATGTCAGGGCTAACCCCCTCCCTGAAACTCTTTCTCTATAGTATGACCTCCTCTGGCAATGTGCCATTGACGTGGCCTTACTGTCCGAGCGTGTGACTGCCTCAGCGCGATAATCGACTCCTTGGCCATGGTTATGACACGTGGCACAAGTACCCTATTTAAATTCTTATGCCCCACACTAACCATTTAAATAATATTTTGTCATAAGATTAACAAATTTCTCTCATTTCTTAAAAAATAACACTACCAAACAATTTATTACAGCAAACTCATTATATAATTTTTTTAAAATAAAAAAATAAACATTATTATTACAATAAACACAACTAAAAACTTTTTAAAAAGTAACTTAAAAGAAATAACATTAAGCACTTCACAGTTCATACCTTGTGAACTGAAAATCATACATTTGATAATGCCAAAATTTGGAAGCCGCCGCACCCACCCCCACCCCCCCCCCCCCCCCCCCCCCCCCCCCCCCCCTACAAGCCCAAGGATAGGTCCGTCTATGCTATTGAGTTTTACATTCTCAAAAGAGATGTATTAAAATATTTTGAGGATGATAAATTTGTTGGACATTTTTTGTTTGCATTCATGGAATATGATATTACAATTTTATTGGAAGAACATGTACATGCTTATCTCACTTGTGTTTCAACAATGATAATGATTCTTGTGGTATCCAATCTCTCAGTTATTCAAATTATTGATAAGGTTTTACAGAATTTTCATTATCTATCTAGTCTGAGAGACTTTTGAAGGAGCCATTGTACGTGCTTGTAAAGATCACTTGTCTTCTTGCGTCGGTAGAGAATTCACATGATTCACTGTGCGCCTCACATTCTTCCAGAGAAGAGGCCACATTTTTCTAAATTGCTGATAATTATTCAACAATGGTCAATTCAATAGATCAAATTCATTTTGGTCTTATCAATCTTGAAAGTAGAATCCAAGAATTCCATTGGTTAGATTTCCATGTGCTACATTTGAGCTTTCTTGATCATTTTCATTGTCATTCTCACCACTGAGTTAGAAGAGGGCATCCTTGAGCTTTCATCTTTCAATAAAAAATTGAGACTATTGTTTTGGGCCCGGGGGGGAGGGTGGGGGGGGGGGAGATATGCATCTTGTTGAATTGAACTGACTATTTTAGCAATTTGATCGATGTGACTTGTGAGAGCCAAACAATTACAGTGCCATTCTTTCAGGTGCTAGTGCTACACAAACAATAACTGAGGACTAAGGTATGCTTTCATAACATTAATTTCCTCTTTAAGTTCTATTTATCTATCTATCTTTTTATTTAATTTTCTTTTTATTTATCTTACTGATATCAACCACCGTGCAATCTTGGTGTGGTGATTACTCCACAAATAGAAGTGCTTGTGGAGTGTAAGGGGTAAGGGTTAGGGTTCAAGTCTCCAAGAGAGAACTTCACATACATATACACTTATATTATGCTATAGTAGAATTTCTATCTTGTATAAAAAAAAATAAAAAATCTTACTGATGGCATCCCTTTTTATTACCCTCACATAGTTACTGAGTTAGGTATAGGTAATTTACTTCTATCTAGATCCTGCAATACGACCATGATAGACAGGTATTGACAAATTTAATTCAACTTACCTATAATAGGTACGTAAGCAAATGACGTTAATTAAATCACAGCTTGCAATATACTAACTTTAAATCATATCGTCAATGCAAGAGGACTTTATTTCAAAAGGACACTAACTTTCGAATTGAGGATATGATTTAAAATTAATATATTGCAAGCTGTGATTTAATTAATGTTATTTTCATACGTACCTATTACGGATAAGTTAAATTAAATTATCTTTGGAAGATAGTGTCCTTTTGCTTTGAAACAAAGTCCTCTTGCATTGAGGATATGATTTAATTAACATCATTTCCATACTTACTTATTATGGGTCAATTAAATTAAATTTGCTTTCAAAGTTGGTGTCCTTTTGCTTTGAAAAAGAAGTCCTCTTGCATTGGGGATATAATTTAAAATTAATATATTACAAGTTGTGATTTAATTTACGTCATTTTTATATGTACTCCGTATCTATCATGGGTAAGTTAAGTTAAATTTGTCTATAGAAATAGGCCAACATAAAAAGTAGGCCAACATGCAAGCTGTGCTGATGGCCTTTCCCCACCTAACCTCCTGGCTGCATTTATGTGGAGAAGACCCCTGAACAGTGCTGCCTTAGCTGCCCCAACTCACAAGGGATTTGGAAAGGTGTCTGATAGGACAAACACTCAAGTAGTGGCCTAAATGATCAACAGATGGAGGGCCAAGATTATCTAAAGGGAGATATATAATGTAAGAGGCCCTCCAAGGAGAAAGGATCGAAAAATCTGTAGAGAACACACTATAGCAATAAGAACTGAAATTGTATCCAAGTTCAAAAGAATTATATACAAGAGTATTCTCCTTGGAATTTGCCGAGGAAGGATTTTCTTGCTTTAAACTTGTCTTCTTTGCTTTCTTAATATCTTTGATCCATTGTGCGCATGGCCTAATTCATTGAGGCCTAGCTTTTAAGCACACTCTCTACAAATTTATTGTGTTGGGCTTTTTGGGCCTGAATCCTTCTTTCATTTGGGCTTAGGAACCAAAACTACGTCCTTATAGTTAGGTAAATGTGAAATAAATTCTTTATAATTAATTATTGTTGCCTTTTTTTTAAGATCATCAAAAAAAAAAAAAAAATGTTCAATTTTGATTTTTTTTTTATTAAGAAAAATTCAAAATAATTAAGAAGCTCATATTGAAAATGCAGTATTGTCAATATCTAGTTTGATGTCCCAATTTCTAAAAGAGAAATGCTATGTCTACAACATTTCTACAACATTTCTACAACATTTCCTAAGTGGCAGGTTGTTATTGGTTGTTATTGTTGGGGCAAAAAAGTAATCTTAGTGTTAGTTTCAAATTTGAACCAATAACAACTAACCACCTATGATTTGTTGTAAAAATGTTGTAAAATTGTTGTAGACGTAGCATCTCTCTTTCTAAAATCCATCAAATAAATTTTTGAAAAATCACCATATATAAAATTGGTAATAGTTCATTATAGAATAATCTAGAATTACCTCAAATATATTATGATGTTAATTAACACAACGCAATTGAACAAGCCTATGTTAAGTTTGGTCTATACCAATTTTGTTCTTTTTTTATACTTTGGCCGCCCCTCATTTCTGAATCTTGGTTATGTACCTGTATGATCGTATGTGATATGCAACAATAATGTTCTGACAATTCACCTTAGGACAATTATCATAGTGAATCATGTCAATTCTCTACCGACGCAAGAAGACAAGTGATCTTTACAAGCATGTACAATGGCTCCTTCAAAGTCTCTCAGACTAGATAGATAATGAAAATTGTGTAAAACCTTATCAATAATTTGAATAACTGAGAGATTGGATACCACAAAAATCATTATCATTTTTGAAACAAGTGAGATAAGCATGTACATGTTCTTCCAATAAAATTGTAATATCATATTCCATGAATGCAAACAAAAAATGTCCAACAAATTTATCAACCTCAAAATATTTTAATACATCTCTTTTGAGGATGTCAAACTCAATAACATACTCAATCTTAGGACTGTCCACCCAACCCAGAAACTCGATCTACCCGAGCAACCCGCTTGAACCCAAATCGAAAACCGCCCGAACCGACCACTCTGATGGTTGGTGGCGGGTCACTGCCCATAAAAATTGACGCCTTTGGGTCGGTTGGCAGGTTTCCTCTCCCAAAACCCAAGCAACCCGACCCGATCATAAAACCAAAAACTCCTGGCGATATTCGAAGGTTTTCGACGAAAACATACAAAAACTGGCGATATTTGGAGTTCTCTAGTGAAAATTTACTTGAAACCCATCAGATCGGACGAGATTTGGCGAGATTACGTCCAGATCCGGTGAGATCCAGCGAGATCTCGTCGTGATCAGGCTAGATCTCGACAGATCCGGCCAAATATCGGCCAAATCTTGATGGATTCGGCCAAAATAACGGCATTGGTGATAAAACCTGAAACCGATTGGTACAACTCGAAACCCGACGTGACCCAAACCGGCCGATCCGACTAGCATTCCAGGTCGGTTTCGGGTTCCGTTTTCACCCACCCGAAAGTTTCGAGTCGAGTCTAGGTCAGGCACAAACCCAACCCGACCCAACACGTGGACACCCTTACTCAATTTTATCTAGAAGATCAAAAAAAGTTAGTTCCATTTAATTGTTCAAATTTACTTAATTGTTGATGCATAGTACTAACTATGATTAACTCAACAAAAAATTTCATAAATTAATTTAAAATTTTAATTAAAACTTGTTTATGATTTATTTTTAGAACAAGCTTGTTTATGATTTAAATAAAAATAAAAAATAAAAACACCTAAACTGAGAAAAAGAAAAGCCAACTCTAGAACCTTTCATCTTTTCTGTACCCTACCAACAGGTTTAAACCAAAAAAAAAAGAAAAAAAAAGAAATTGACGATTGCAAATTTCGAAATTTTAAAGTATAAAATTTAAATACCATCAAACTTTAGAGGTGTATTTTGTATTTTAACTTTTATTTTTTATATATTGATTATAGATTATTTTCTTAATTAATTAATTATTTTGCTTTATTTAATTTTATTTTGCATATTTTCATTTTTTAAATTAAAGCAACTATTTTTTAATCATTTCTTCAATGCAAGACGACTTTTTTTCAAACGAAAAGGACAATCCTAATTGAATTCTCTGAACCCAGCTACCACCATCGGCTAAATTCGGATCAGGTAGGTATTGTAGCCGGTACAATTACTCCAGTACTCCCCAATCACTTTTTTTTTTATTTTTTTATTTTTTTAATTTTTACTTTTTAAATTAAAAATTTTTACTCTATTGTAATTGAAAATTACTTTCTTTTGATAGTTATTACATCAAATGCAATATCTTAAATATTGAATTGTCCCTCATCTCAATTCCCGTTGGCCAACCTGACTCAATGATATGAAAGTATATGACGCAATGTTACTGGCGAAATGATGACGTAATATAATGATTTAAGAGATATTTGTAGCAGTCGTCTTATTTATATATCCTTATGTATGGGCTTAATTTGATCGCTGTGAGAAGTGAGAACCATTCATATCCTTTCATCGCATCGTTTATTGATAGTTTGCATTCACACAGAGAGTCATTCTTTCAGCCTCTAGCTTGTGCCACACAATTAATAATTGAGGTAAACTTCCATAACATTTCCCATTTAAATTCCTTTGTCTATCTATTTATTTATTTTCTCGTTATTAATCTTACCGAAATCATCTCTTTTTATCCTAAATCTTCAGTGCCAGCACCATCCAACAATTATTCACTGAATTTTCTGTCAATATTTTATTAACGGACAATATCCTGTCTATCATAAACTTGATAATAGTTGCCAAGTATGCTGTGGTTCAAATACTGATATTTTCCGATGTTTTCAACAGAAATTCCAAAGTTCAAAATCTCCTTACTCCAATTGCTAAATTATTTATAAAAAAAAAAATTAAACTTTTTTTTTTTACGTAAACTTGACCATTGTTATTAGTGTCTGAAGATTTCAATTAATATAGGCGTTGTGTTCACTAACTGCATTCTCATTTGTGAGCATTTTTTTTCCTAGTGCCTGTCTTTTTCTTTCGATTAAATCTTAGCTTTGGTTCGGTTGAAATGTTGACACATGTCAACATCTATCCCTTATCTAGGTTAGATGCAATTTTACTACTACTTTCCTCTGTATTCAATTATTTGAAAACTCAATTTTTCATGATACAGACTCAATAAATTTTACAATATCTTTTTATCATACATATAAAATAGTAAATTGTGACTACCACAATATTATTTTCACTAAGGTTCACTCTTATCATTTTTATTGTACACCAATATCTCAACTTGTCTTGTGAATACTTGAAAAAAAAAATTATAAAATTTGTTGCGGTAGGAACCTAAACTTATTCCTTACAGGGTGTAATATGAGCTTTTGCCACATCATGTCAATATGTTAGATCTCAATAAAAAAATCGAAGACAATACTATTTTATGCCATAATTTTATCAAAACTTCAGTGAGAAATTTATTGATCAACAACATATTTCAAAAAGAAATTGGTTTGAGTCCAGTGCATAAGATCATGATACATGGTCAAAAATAAGCACATGTTATAATCCTGATGGATCCAATACTCCGAAGCATTGGACCCAATCTTTGCCCTTCCAAAAAACGAATTTCACCTTTTCAATATATTTCATAATAATTAAAATTCAATAAAACATTAAAATTTTTATCGTATCACAATAACAAAAATTATATTTGGAAGTAGAAGCTAAATATATGAATATGTCAAAAAAGCTACCTTTTTTTACTTACTAAAATGGAAGAATTCAATATAAAAAATTCACTTATTTAACCAAATTGGCAATGAAATTAAATGATTTTAAGTACCTAAATTATTTGTTCTATGAATAATAGTTTTTTGAAAAGAGAGGTGCTACGTCTACAACAATTTTACAACAAATCACAGGTGGTTAGTTGTTATTGGTTCAAATTTGAAACTAACACTAAGATTACTTTTTTGCCCCAACAATAACAATCAGTAACAACCTGCCACTTAGGATTTGTTGTAAAAATGTTGTAGACATATCATTTCTCTTTTGAAAAAGCTAAACTTGGAATCCTTCATTCAAATAGTAATCGAGTTATAATATTTGCAAATCTTTTATGCAATCTGTTTTATAGGACAATGTCATTTTGATGATTAAATATAGAGTGAGAATAGTTCTTCAAACATCTATGAAGATTAATAGTAATACCATTTATTAGTGGTGGCTTTAGGAAATTTTTCTAAAATAGTCACTAAAAAACTTAAATTATACAAATGTTTAACAAAAAGAAAACCTGAATATATCAAATATCACAAAAAAAAATACTCACAAATACATGAAATTTTACACTTTTACTAACATAATGAAAAGGAATAAAGGGATTGATGAAAGATAAAATGAGAACTAAAAATGTTGAGATAAGAGTAAGATAGTCTAAAATAATAATAGAAAAGAGAAAAATGGAGAGAGAGAGAGAGAGAGAGAGAGAGAGAGAGAGAGAGAGAGAGAGAGAGAGAGATATGACACCTTCTGCAACCGCAAGCCAAATGCTATAATATCTCTCTTTGTACCATTTTTTAGGAAAAAAGAAATTAAATACATTTTTATGGAGTGGATTGAATGAGTTACGAATTTGATTAAATAAGGTTTTATTTGTTTTGTTTTGTTTTTGAATGGGCTTCTTGTTGAATAACTTGTTAATTTGTTGTTGTTTGGGTTATTTTTGCTATTATTTCGACTAATTTTTATTATTATTGTTAATTGGCCATTTATTTTTTAATTTTTGTTTAAGGGGTTAAAGATTATGTTTGGGAGTTGGGAGGCCAAGACTTTTTTTGAGTAATACTACATCCACATAATTTTAATGACAATTTTGCAATAACTTTTGGGTGACAACTGACAAGCTGTTATTGGTAAATAAAAAAAATGATATTAGAAGTGGGCTCATGTTATAACCAATAGCAGTTTATTACTTATAATTTGTTGTGAAAATGTTGTGGAGGTAGCATTACTCTTATTTCAATTAAACCCAAAATTCTTGAAATTCTTAAGTAAAAGTGTTCGATAAGATTTTTTTAAGGATAGACAAAACATGTTACTTTAGAGAGTGTGTATGTGTATATATATATAACAATTATTTTTGGTTTACATTGTAGACTAAACAATGTAAAATCTACAACATTATAGGCATTCATAAAAAGTGTACAATGTTGTACAAATTTGCATAAAAGTGTACAATGCTATGTTCTTTTGTTAAATTTAGAATGTAAATCTAACATTTACAGTTTTCAACGTAAGCTAATAATTTTTCATATACAGAATAACTTTATAGGTAGGCCTCATTTAAAAAAAAACAAAAAAACAAAAACAAAACAAAACAAAAATTCTTATAAATTATTAAAAAAAAAAAAAGGTGAAATTATAGCTTGCTTGCATGTTTTAAATAACAGTGGCTCTTGCCTATATTATCAGGAAATTTAAGGTAGGCAACTTGATAGATGTCAGAATCAGGAAGTTCGAGAATTCAACTAGATGTTGATAATTCGATGGAAAGTGATGGTAGGAACAAGATGTTTAATGAAAGTAATTATCAAAATGATGAAATTCAAGAGGAAGCAAACACTTCAAGTGAAAATAAAGTTGGCATTAATCAGTTGGTAATCGACATCGAAAAAAGTTTTGAAAGTTTGGATCGGAAGTCGGATTTATCAACTAAGCCTTGTATCTACAAGGTTCCAGGGCACCTTCGCAAAGTGAATGCAAAGGCCTACACTCCTACGCTTATTTCAATTGGCCCTTTTCACCACCGCAATGAAAAATTCAAAACCATGGAAGAGTGTAAACTAAGATATGTCAAGCGTTTCAGAGATCGAGAAGACTCAGACTTGTTGAAGAGATTGTTAATCACTATAGATGAGAAGAAAGAAGGTATTCGCTCTTGCTATAGTGACTCGCCTAGCTTTCAGGATGATGATTTTGTGAAGATGATCCTGGTAGATGCGATCTTCATTCTTGAGCTTTTCTTGAGCTGCTTTCCAAAAACAGATAAGGATAAGTCTAATCAGGAAAATCACGACTCAACAGATCCTATTAAAGCGGAACCATGGATGCTTTCTGTTGTGACGCTTGACTTGGTATTACTTGAAAATCAACTTCCATTCTCTGTTATTAAGGACCTATACAACAATGTTTTTTCCACTAGACCAGAAACCCGTCCTTTAATTCAGCTTATTTTTGAATTCTTTAAGGATTTCAATGTTCAAAATATGAAACCTGAGGGTTTAAATGTGGAAATAAAACATTTCACCGATTTGCTTAGAACCTTTTACCTACATGCACCTCCAACTTCAAGCAAATCGAAAAGATGCAACTGCTTCAAGTGGATAACACGCAAACCCGCAAGCAAATCGACAACAAGCAATGAAAGGCCGCCACGCAAGAAAGTGAGAAAACTTTTGTACTCTGCAACGCAGTTGCATGAGGCAGGAGTAAAGTTTGAGTTAAGTACTTCAAAATGCTTACTTGACTTGGACTTTGATAAAAGTAACGGAGTGTTGAAAATCCCAGGCTTGGAGTTAAATGACTCGGCGGAAGCTCGCATTCGAAACGTTATGGCATATGAGCAATTTGATTTGGGGGAGAAGATATTCATTACCGATTATTTAATAATCTTGGATTTCCTTATCAATACTCCCAAAGATATGGATTTACTTTGTGAAAACGAAATCGTGGTTAACTATCTTGGTGACGACAAAGTAGCAACAACTGTTGTCAACAAACTTAACAACAATGTCTCATGGTTAGGTATTGACCCAAAATACAGTGATATTTGTAAAGATTTGAATGGTTTTGGTAAGAATCCACGGCATAGATGGATTGCAATATTAAGGCATGAATATTTCAACACTCCTTGGAGAGGTGCTGCTACCATCGCTGCGTTTATACTCCTGCTACTCACATTAATACAAAGTGTATGCTCTATCTACCAAGTAGTGTAGGTTCAAGGCAATTGTAATTTGGATGCTTGTTTGACTGCTTCTCAATAAATTTAGAATATTATTACGTTTCAATGTCCTTGTAGCTTTGTTTTGTTTCTTCAGTATCTTCAACTAATAAAATGTTGTTAATTTTTTTATATTCTTTTTATATCTAATTTCTAGGAATATATTTCTTGAACATTAATACGGTAAAGAGATATACTAATAGTCTTCAAGTATTAGTATTAGTATTTGAAGACTATTAGTATATCCATGGTATAAGATCAACGTGGATGCGGCTGTCTTCTCAAACACAAAGGCCGTGGGAATTGGCGTCGTGGTGTGCGACCATGAAGGTTCGGTGCTAGCTGCTCTGAGCAAACGCATACCACTACCGCTGGAACCTCTTGCAGCTGAAGCTAAGGCCATGGAAGAAGCGGCTCACTTCGCTAGAGATATCGGACTACAGGAGCTTATCTTTGAGATCGACTCATCAACCATCTCAGATGCTCTTACCGGCTCATCCACAGCACCGGTTACTGTTGAGGACATCATTAGAGGCACTCAACACACCCTACGTGACTTCCGAAGAACTCAAATACTGCATGTTAGGCGGCAGGGCAACGTACCAGCACACACTTTGGCACAACACGCCAAAGGGATTGACACTTTTGTTACTTGGTTAGAAGAAACCCCATCATGTATTGAAAGTTCTGTGTTTCAGGACGCTGTGTATCTTTCTCCTTCTTAATAAAGTTTCACGTATTTCTCATCAAAAAAAAAAAAAAAAAAAGAGATATACTAATATTATAAGTGTAATAATAAATAATTTTATATAACTTCATCTATTTTAGGAATATATGTATTGAATACATATGGATTATTTGAACTATTAATGATATAAGAGTAACAAAAGGAAAATAAAAATGTATGGTTCATAAATTTTTTTTTTCCATTATTTGAGGGGCCATTAATTAAATTATATATATGTGTGTATATTTTATAAAAAATAGTGGTGGACAGGCAGATTATGGGTTTCAGTTTATTTAATTGGTAAAATTTTTTATGATTAAATAAAAAATTTAAGATTTAATGTCTTACTTTGTTAATAAAAAGTGCAATTATAAAAAATAGGCACCATTATTTCAATTTGAAATTCTATAAATTTTTTTTAATTATTTTATTTTTATTTTATGCCACAAACAGACGTCATTATTTCAGTTTGCACTATGAGTCCCATCAGCACAGCTTGCATGTTGGCCTACTACTACAGACAAATTTAATTTAACTTACCTGTGATAGGTAATATGAAAATAACGTTAATTAAATCACACTTGTAATATATTAATTTTAAATTATATCCCCAGTGCAAGAGGACTTCTTTTCAAAGCAAAAGAACACTAACTATCAAAGCAAATTTAATTTTACTGACCCGTAATAGGTACGTATGAAAATGATGTTAATTAAATCCCAGCTTGCAAAATGAATATCACGGGCAGAAAAGTACCATGGGCAGCTACGAACTGTAATGGTGGTGCACGATTGTTCTCAACTACAGAGGATGCACTCAATTTAAATTTTTAATAGAATAATTAATTTTTTTTGAGAAGGTAATAGAATAATTAATTAAGGATTATGTTAATGAGTGTTTTTAAAATATTGATTAATAATTCATTTTAGGAAACAATAAGGATCTCTAGCTAACTTCTAAGGGTGAGTTTGGTTCAGCTTTTTCTAAAAGTGCATAATGAAAAAGTGGAGTTTTTAAAAAGTGCATAATGAAAAAGTGCATTTTCAAAAAGCTGAGTGTTTGGTAAAAACGGTTAAAAAGTGCTTTTTGAAAAAGCTGAGTGTTTGGCTAGCACTTATAAAAGTGGCAATTTGAGGGATAAATTACCAAAAAGGACAATGTATATATAAGAGAGTTTATTTCATACTTTTTTTTTTATGTGAGTTTATTTCATACTTAAATCAACTACTTCATATACTTAAATCAATTTTTCTCTTTCTAAAAAAATTATTTTTTTCTCATCAATATTAGCTAATAATAACCTACTACTTAAAATTTATTGTGAAAATATTGCGATAAAAATTGATACAGATTTTAATTTTAACGTACTATTAAAATTATTTTTTTCTCTTTCTAAAAAAATTATTTTTTTCTCACCAATATTAGCTAATACTAACCTATCACTTAAAATTTATTGTGAAAATATTGCGATAAAAATTGATACAGATTTTAATTTTAACGTACTATTAAAATTATTTTTTTCTCTTTCTAAAAAAATTATTTTTTTCTCACCAATATTAGCTAATATTAACCTATCACTTAAAATTTATTGTGAAAAAATTGTGAAAAAATTGTGATAACATTTCTTTTTCTTTTTTTTTTCCTTTCTTTTCCCTCTTTTTTTATCCTCCACACACGGCATTTCTTTTTTTTTTCCCCTCTTTTTTTTCCTCCACACACGTACCCTTCCTCTTTTCTTTTTTACCCTTCTTTTCTCCTTTGTTTTCCCAGCCATTCCTCCAAACGCCAGAACATTCCAAGCCTCCTTCTTCCTCTTTTTTTTTTTTTTTTTTTTCTCTTTCCCTGCCGTCGTTTACAACGTCGTTTACATTTCTTCGCGGTGGTGGTTGTGGAGGTGGCGGTGGCCGTGGTGGAGGAGTCGCGAGTGGTTGTTGGGATTTGGAGGGTCCCTTCGACGGCGATGGCGGGGACTGTTTCGGTGCCGGTCGCTGCGATGCTTGCGTTCTCGGCGTGTTCTAAGAGCCACCGGAACTGATGACTCTTCAACTTCTTCTCCACCGGAACTCATCCACTGCAAGATGGGTACAAAACTCCATTTGATCCTAATTTGCAATATTCTGATTTTTTTTTTGTTTTGCATTCTGAGGAATCCTAATTTGCAAGGGATTAATTTTATTTTTCCGTAGCCGATTTGGGAATTTGTTATAGATTTTTTGTGTTTGGATTTGGAAATTTGTTATTGAGAGGGCAGAGGATTTTTTTGTGTTAGATTCTGATTTTGAGATTTTTTCTGATCCGCCTGTGGATCTTTCCTATTCTGGAGGCTGATTGCCGTGGAACGTATTGCTATAGGCAGTGTACTGATTCTATGTTCTTTGTTTAGCTTTTATGAAATTCCTTTTTCTTCCAAAAAAAAAAAGCTGTGCGTGAGACTCTGAAGGGCAATTTGGTAATTGATGTCACCCCAACGGATATAACTCAAACGCCCACACCAGCTTTTTCATTATGGACCGAAACTCTCCCATAACTCAAACGCGCTTTTCTTCAGAAAAACAAAACGCAACTTTTTCAGAAAAGTTGCGTTTTAAACTTACCAAACGCCAATTTTGGGCTGGCTTTTTTAAAAAGCCAGCTTTTGGGCTCAAAACGCCCAAACAAACGGGCACTAAGTTCTAACCACAAAATCTACTCTTGTGTCCTTTCTTCTAAAAAAGTTAAATAATAAAAACATAGTATTCACATCTCTAATTCTCCAAAAGAAATTTTTTTTTTATTTTTAAATTTGCTCTGTAAAATAAAGAAGATTTCTATTAAAGAAATTTATTTATCTATTTCTAGGAATATATTTCTTGAACATTACGGTAAAGAGATATACTAATTTTATAAGTGTAATAATAAATAATTTTATATAATTTTATCTATTTTAGGAATATATGTATTGAATACATATGGATTATTTGAACTATTAATGATATAAGAGTAACAAAAGGAAAATAAAAATGTATGGTCATAAATTTTTTTTCCAACATTTGAGGGGCCATTAATTAAATTATATATATGTGTGTGTATTTTATAAAAAATAGTGGTGGGTAGGCAGATTACGATGGGTTCCAGTTCACCAAATTGTTAAAAATTTTTATAATTGAATAAGAAATTTGGGGTTTAGTATGTGTTTAGTAACACTTATTTTTGTTAACTTATTTTACTATTCAGCTTATTTTTACTATTATTTATGGACCACACTATTCATGAGTCTTACTGTACTATTTCAACTAAGTTTTACCTTTATTTATAATACTTTTAACAAAAAAATTTTAATTTCAACAAAATAAACGAATTCTAAACAAACCCTTAGCGTCTTGCTTTGTTAATAAAAAGTGCAATCATAAAAAATAGACACCGTTATTTCAACTTGAAACTTTATGGATCCGTTTGGATACAACTTATTGTTGCTGAAAACTGATTGTTACTGAAAACACTGTAACAAAATAATTTTTAAATGTATGAATAGTGCCATGAGACCGATTTTTAATATTTTTTTTAATAAAGTGGCTGTGGATCCCATGAACAGTACATGAACAGTAACGGAACAGTGTGTGAACAGTGATTGTTGTCTCATGAACAATAAATTTTGTTCCCTAAACGCGTGAAAGAAAAAAAAAATTTGAAAATACAACACGAAAACGCAACGCCAAAAAACGCATAATAAAAACGCATAATCCGAACCGACGCTATAAATTTTTTTTTTTTAATTATTTCATTTTTATTTTATGTCACAAATAGACGCCATTATTTCAGTTTGCAGAGTGAGTCCCATCAGCATAGCTTGCATGTTGGCCTACTACTACAAACAAATTTAATTTAACTTACCAGTAATTAAAATAATGTTAATTAAATTACAGCTTGCAATATACTAATTTTAAATTATATTTCCAATGTAAGAGGACTCCTTTTTGTTAGGTTCTAAAGATTTAGGATTTTATGTATTTAGAACTCTAATGTGTAATGTTGGCAAACCATGATCAAAACAATATGTTTAGTCTTGTTTAGGTTTGCTCAAAGTATGTTTATTTGTAAAACTGGAATCGAGTGATTGCAGATTTATTGGACCAAATCTGTAAGGCTCGATCAATCGAAAATTAAACTCGATCGATCGAACCACGTACAGATTTATTTTTTTGCAGAGTTCCAGTTCAGCCCAAACTCTATTTAAACGTCTTGGGGATCAAGTAAAACACTCCTATATATAAGGAAAACCCTAGAACGTTTTTGGGACTTTGATGAGAGAGATTAGAGTGCCTCTTGTGCCTCATTTTATTTTTAGGGTTTTGTACCCAAACCTCTCTAAGTATTTGTTGCTCATATTGCTGTTTATGTGAATCTCTTGTGAGATCATTGAGGAGCTTTCCTTCACGTAAACATAGGGTTTTCAAGATAAAGATATTATCTACATCTTGATGATCAACTAGGTTGCTGCCTTTGAAACTTAAAGAATATCAAGCGTGTGTGCTTGTAGCTGATTGAAGAATTCAAGAAAGAAGGAGTCCGTGGATTCGGAGCTTGCACGGGGTCGTGTCAGTAAGTTCTACTGGTAGGTAGCATTAGGAAGTCGAGCGGGGAGCTTGTAAGTCCTTTTGTATGAACTTCGATTCTTTCATAGTGAATTCAGTTTTGCCTTGAGGATCGGTGGGTAAAATCCTCTCCAGGTTTTTTACCGATTTGGTTTTCCTAGGTGATCATATCATGTGTTATTTATTATTCCGCTGCTATATATTTTCATGATATGATTGTTTGATTGCTTTAACCTAGAATTGCATAATTTGACTAAGTAACAACTTGGCTAATTAATCTAAGCTAACCAATCTGGTTGTGTGTTAAGGGGTCTAAATTTCCAACACTTTTCAAAGCAAAAAGACACTGACCCGTAATGGGGACGTATGAAAATATCAATCAAAACAAAGACATATGAAAATGACGTTAATTAAATCCCATCTTTAAAATTAATATCACGGGCAGAAAAGTACCATGGGCAGCTACGAATTGTAACGGTGGTGCACGATTGTTCTCAACTACAGGAAAAACACTACCCTGATTCCGTTACATGCATCATGTCCCTCACATGAGGTGGACCTCACAGGTAGTCCATCTCCAACTACAGAGCATGGACGAAATTTAAATTTTTAATAATAAGTATTTTTAGAATATTAATTAACAATTTATTTTTTAAAAAAATTTGACATTTCTTTTATGAGAATGTAAACTATATGAAATTAGTTTTAAAAATTAATTAAAAAATAAGTATTTTATTCGAGGATAAGAGATACTGTAATTTTACTATTTAAGTTAATTATAATCCATAAGAACGAACATTTACCATAAATCATAAATTCAAATCTACCACCTACTATTAGCACCAAAAATAATGCAAAATTAATATCACACAGTCACAGAAGAGTACTATGGACAGCTACTAAATGTAGCTCACGTACCCATATGTATACCATCAAAAATAACGCAAAACTAATGTCACATGCAGAAGAGTACAAAGGACAGCTACTAACGCAAAATTATTGTTACATGTAGAAGAGTACCATGGACAGCTAACTATACCTCACGTACATGTGTATACCCAGCACAATAAAAGAGTGCGTGATTGTTTTCAACTACCCGAGCTGGCACAAGTTTTAAATGTTGAATTGAGTAGTGACTAATTTTGCTTGGCCTTTGACGCAAAAAGCTCCAAAAAAACTTGAGGGGCTCTGCAACACTACAACGCAAGAAGAAGGTGGTTGAACATTATTGTTACAACCTGTTCCAATACTCTTATAAAAACCAATAAATAAAAAATAAAAACTTGTTCCTATACTAAGGAACGTGAAGTTTTAAAATGCAATTGAGCTTCTGGTTTCTTCTACATCATACCAATAACTCTGGTTTCTTAATTTTTACAAAACCCTTATCTTTTAATTTTGTTTTCTCTTATTCTTTTATGTTTTTTATGTTTTGAGAGGAGAGAGACATAAAAAATAGCAAAAATACTTCTTTAGCCTCATTTTTAATAGAGATAGGTAACAGTATCCTAACTGAGCTAACCTTAGGTAGGTAAAACACCAAATTTCAAATAACAGGTAAGTAACTTAAATTTTAGTCAAACCACAGATGGGTAAGTTATAATTAACCCTAAAATAAATAGTTAAATTTGTTCAAAAGGTAGTACAAATTGTTAAGTTTATTAGGTTAGTTTTAAATAAATTCTTATTTATTTGTAGTTGATACAATGAGTTTTTCTATTTGCATTGGAATATTATGTGAATTTTAGAAAGTCGTATATTAATATGACTTGATTTTAAATAAGAAGGGAGTCCGAATTTTTATTTTTTTATTTTTTTATTGAGCAAAATTTCATCTTGTGGATTGGTTTCTCCGGAGGAAAACTGTAAAGTTGTGATTTACAACTATATTTTATGTTGGCTTTATTCCACAACAAAATGTGTTGTAATTGCTTCAATTTTGTTCCTTGTATTTTGTGGGATTTTATTGTATTGGGTTTAGTATTAAGTTGGTGAAGACTCAAGTTGAAATGAATAATCAGTGGATTTCGCGAGAAGCTAACCTGCGAAAGAGTCATGTGAGGAGCACATGACTGGAAGCTGAAGAGTCGTGCCAGGTTGTCGTTTTCGCTAGTGTCTCGCGGGTAAGGCCTTCCCGCGAGGTAGTCGTGAAACGTTCTGCCTGGAGGATTTTCAAGAGTGACTTTCTTACCCTTCACCTATACTATATATATCCTCATTACCCACAAATGTAGATGAGACCATTAAGAGAGAAAAACCCTAGATAGATTTTCTACAACACACACACCCATCTTTTAGAGAGAGAGCTACTCATCCTTAGTGAGAAATCATTGTAATCTCGTCTCCTTCCCTCTCCCATTGTCATACCTTGAGAGGAAATTTGTACCCAAACACAATCCACACCTATTCAGAGTGTAGAGAGTGTTTTGGAGCTTGGGAAGCTTTAGGGATTTGCCAAAAGAAGCCAGTGAGGCTTGGTGGATGCAATCGGGTGTATTGCGGGATCCGGAAAGCTAGACAAGATATGGTTCCGAGAAGCCTTGTTGGAGTAGGAGCTTGGAGGGTTTAGGTACATCGGGTAGATTAGGCTTGGAGGGTCTTTTGCTAACTCATGTATCCCAACTGATTGTCTAGTAGATTGATTACCGCTTGGAAGGTGGTGGAGAGGTTTTTCGCCGAGTTCTTCGATTTCCTCTTCGATAACACATCGGTGTGTTATTTTGTGTTTGCATCTCTCTTCCCTACTCTATTTCCTTTCATTTTACTGCTGTGTTGTTATGAATATGGATTAAAATAGCTTGTTTGTTTATCCGCTCGCATTTACACTATTCTGCACTTAGTATTAAGTTAGTATAAAATCTATCAAGCCGTAACTTTAATTTGGAGGTCTAAACAGCTCTTGTGTTTTCAACACATTTTCGAGCTTTTAAAAACTAATTATTTTTCTATTATATTTTGATTTTGTCCCTTCATACGATGCCATGTATACTAGCCTTTCGTATTTCACATTCATAATACGTGGGTCAAGAGATTTGAATGACTGATATTGTTTAGGTGTCTGAGATATAATGGCAATAAGGTGGTTGGTATTGTTTAGGTGCATTAGATGTGTAGCTGGAAACACGTTACTAATGGAAATAATACAAAGAGAAACTAAATAAATTCTTCTAAATATTATTATTCTGAAAAAAAATTACACAATATTATTGGGACTGAGGTGTGACACTCACACTTTTTAAAGAAATTCAAGCCCTCGATTGGCTAATCTTTATAATTAGTGCAGATATTCTCTGACTTATTTCCCACAAAATACAACTGCTCAACAAATGTCGTATGACTATAACAAATTCTGCACAAAGTGTTCAAACCTAAAACTCCACTAGAAAGAACACCCTTCTTCTATATATATATATATATATATTTGGTTAAGGGGTACTACATTAAAACTCTTCTTCTATATTAACTCTCATATCTTTATATTTATGTTATAATATTTATTCATTTTAATTAAATAATATTAAAATGCTACAACAAGATGTAATTGGAATTAATATTAGTAGTTAGATTTTTCCTAAGTTTTCCTTCTTCTTTTTTGGAGAAAACACCATTTTGGTCTCAACATTTTAGGGTCACGGTTAATTTAGTTTCTACAATTTGGTAGCAATCTATTTGGTTTCTGTTATTTTCAATTTGCAGTCAATTTAGTCCACACTGTTAACACACTAACATAAAATACTTACGTGGCAAATGATTTGCCTTGTTGGCGCACATGTGGCTAACATAATAATATAAAATCAAATAATTAAATATTAAAAAATGCCACATAATAATAAAAAAATCCATGTCAGACAAAAGAAAATTATAAAAGATTAATTAAAAGAAAAAAAAAAGAAATGGAATTTTTAAAAAATCCTCACTTTCTTTTATTTTCTTGTGAATTCTTGGACTTTCTTATTTTCCAAACACAATGCACCCAGCAACATCCAACACCCAACAACACCACAATATGAAATCAAATCCCAATACCGAGTGTCTAGCCAAAAAAAAAATCCCAAACTCTCTCCTTCTCCTTCTCTCTCATTCTCTCACAAACTCTCTCTCTCTCTCTCTCTCACACACACACAAATCTCAATCTATAATTTCCAATAACCATGGCTGAGCATGATGGAGCAGGAAGAGATCTGCAGTGGCTTTGAGCAAGGCTTCGATAGAGGACGTCAATGGGAGACAGCAAACAAGGAGGACGTCGCTGTGGGCGACGCGAGATCTACCTTCACTCGCTTCCCACTAGTTGCAAATTTGCATCTTCGGTGCACTGACCCATTGGATTGATCCCATCCTCCACGTACACCACCTCCCAAAACTTCGCACCTATTTGATTCCTACACTGGCCTCCCTAGATGTGAAGAATCTCACGCATTTTCGCCTTCTTTTTTGTGAATTGTTTTTCTTGGAAAAGTGACAAAAAGTTGGGAGGGTAAATTTGCGTAGTGTGAGAGAGTTTGTCAGTGTTTGTGATAAGGAATTTAGGTGTTTATATTGAGGGGTTCAGCCTTCAGTGGTTTTGACGTTGATTGTGGTTGTTGATGGTCAAATATGTGGTGGTTTTGATAGTTGTATGATTATTACGTGGTTGCTAAGAAAATATATTAAAAGAAAAGAATTGAAAAGAAAATTGTGTCTTGATATTTGATAAAATATTGTTTGATTTAAGTTAGATTGTTGTGTTCCAGGGTATTGTACTTGGAAACTAATGGCCCGTTTGGATAGAGGAGAGAAGGAGAGAGAGTGGAGGAGAGTAAAGTAGAGTTTGATTAAAATAGTCTATTTTTAGGCTAAATCTACTGTACTCTATTGTACTCCCTCTCCCTCTCCCTCAATCCAAACGGCCCATAAGAAAATACAAGAATTCAGAAGAAAATAAAAGAAATTGAGAATTAAAAAAAAAATCATTTTCTTTATATATTTTTTTTCTTTTAAGTCATCTTTTTAGAATTTTTTTGTCTGTCATGGATCTTTTTATTATTAAAATGCTTACGTGGCTTTTTTTAATATTTAATTATTTGATTTTATATTATTATGTTAGCCACATGTACACCAACAAGGCAAACCATTTGCCACGTTAGCATTTTCCGTTGGTGTATTAACGGTAAGGACTAAATTGACTGCAAGTTGAAAATAACATATACCAAATTGACTGCTATCAAAATGTAGAGACTAAATTAACCGTTACCTCAAAATTTAGGGAGCAAAATGGTGTTTACGCCTTATTTTATTTTATTTTATTTTTCTTGTTAGTAACATATGATATAATTGAAATTAATTTCTCAAATGTAATTCTTATGGTAAGACACAAAATGAGCAGTATAGATGTGCCATATAGAGAACTTTGAACATATTGTTTTGTAATGGAACTATGATATGCCTTGACATCAAGCACAGAACCATGACTTAGAGTTAGGGGAGGCAGAAGTATAAAAAAATCATTATGAAACTTCAAGTAAGCATCAATTTTCCTCTAAAAAAAATCTATTTAGTATTAACAAACCGTTAACGAAGACAAAGACGCAAAATTATTTTTTTCTTAATATATTACAATGCAATCATTTATAAAAATGAAACTCAGACAGTTTTTTGTGTGTGTCTTGGATGCGTGCGTTTGCTACTGGTTAAAGACAAAATTATTTTGTTAAAACTTTTAAAAGGCTAGATTGTTTGTTTTTGGTAAAATTAATTGATTGAGTTTAATTATTTTTAGTTATGCTATTTGTCATTTTTGTTGTTGGACTAATTTTTTGGGACTAGCTAATTTTGTTTTAGATTTTAGATCTATAACCTTTTTTGTACCTTTAAAGGACCAATAATATTGTTAAGGGAGACTAAGTGTAATTTTATTAAACCAAATTGCTAAAGTTAGTACATAAGTAATTATATACTAGTTTTTTTTTTTTTTTTTTTTTTTAATTGGGGAGAGGGGGGCTATTGCTCCCCGAAAGCCCAAGCATAGTTCCGTCCCATTCCAAGGGGCATTAGCTAGTTTATCATCAAATATGGGGTCGAATTTTTTTATTTTTCATACACTACCCTAGTTATGAATTATGATTCCAAACAACAATAGG